>JAPYZA010001274.1:0-11851 GCA_030522685.1 Eupelmus azureus | reverse complement strand
TTAATACATTAACAATTGCATTTATTGCTTTAATCAGTACCCATAATAAATGATCATCACTCATTGCACTATCGACTCTCACAATAGATTTCTTACTTATTTCCCAAAAAGCCGCTACCCTCCAGAAGAGCTATCCCTCTATGCATTTCCGCTCAATTTATTACGAACTTGCAGTCGACGGGGACAAGCCATGCCGCCTCAAATTTATATTCGTCGCGCACCGTCTACCTTACTTTACTTTCAAGCGATTTTATGAGCTAGCTGCTCCTGTTATACACACTCACTCGAGTTAGTCTCCCCAGCGCGCGCGGGCGAGTTTGCATGCGAAAATATAGCGCGTATTTGTTTGCCGCACACACCGCATTAAAAAGTCAGACGGTGCGCTATAAAATTGACTTGCCACCAGAGTAACGCACTTGTTTAAAGAAACGCATCACTGGAAAGAGCTCGACGTTCGCTCCTAACCTGCACTAGCACCATGATAAAAACGATCAAATGTTTTCTATTGCAGCGTACCAAACTGCTTTATTTGTTTAACCAAGAATAAAAGAAAAACACATGAAAAACGAGCGTAATTTGCAAGTTTGAAAATTCGTATGAGATTTTCATCGCGAATCTCAGGGAGAGCGTTTCCACGTAAGCCCTAGTAACCGCGAGCAGAAGGCACCGTAGCGATTAATGGCGCGCCATTTCTCGAAAAAGAAAAAAAATCCGTGATGTCTGCAAGCGTTTTATTTTTCTGCCGTCGCGCGCGTTTGCTCGGCCTGTCAGAACAATTTATCCCCCAGAGCCCTGAAAACACGCGAAAAAGCTATATTCCGTATGCGCGATGCGCGAGCACGCGGAAATTGATAAAAGAGTCTCGAGCGAAGTTTCGTGCTTTTTAATTCCAGCTCGAAAGAAAAATTCTCCGCAATTTCGAAATGTAAAATTTTGCATGCAAAACTTATTCTTCTAAGCCAAGCGAAAAGTTCCCAACGTATTCGAAGGAGACTGCGGGGGGCAGCCTCGACTTATCGCTCCCAGAAGGGTAGCTGATAATTCAGTGCGCGCAGTCGGCCGAACAAAGTAAAGTCTTGGCAAACCTAACGCTTGCCGCTTCTGCAGCAGACTAACATTATTCCGAGGCTAATTCGAACCTGCGCCTGCTAGCTGACTAATTCGCGGGGCTGTGTGCGCGCGCGCCAACGCGTCAAGTTTAGTAATTTGGATACGGAGTTCGCGGACTTCTTGCCCTGTGCTCTCGCGTGTTCAAGCAATTATTGTACTGCGCGACGACACTGAGTTATGGGTTTAACTTTCGCGACGCTGCTTAGACTTGGCGGTGTTCTTTTTTTCTTGCGGCGCGGTCTGTCACTGGGGTTTGGTATATAGGTTCGATTTTTGGAAGGTGTAGGTGTCTTAGATGGTAAAATAGGCTGCAATTTATTGAGATTCTTTTTGTGTGTTGATCTATTTATTGAAGGTTTTTGGATTTAGCAGATTTATCACTCGTGTAAACTTTGCCTTTGTGCGATAATATCGTCTAACATAGTTAGTCTTTTGTAATAAACTGGGTGTGAGGAGTGGAAACATGAGTATGTTTACCTTAAGAAGGCTTTATTCAAACTAAGATGTACACAACTTCGCAGGCTATCTTGTTCATTGCATGTACATGTGCTTCAGCTTATATGTAACTATACCTCTACTGCGTATACTGTTCTATACAAGATATTTTACTAATTTTCTTATTTTTTCATCGAAGAATTTCGACTCTTTATACATGATTTTTAATTTCGGCTCATAAAAGTAACTTTCTCAACAAACGTTTCATTTTTAATTAATACTTGAAACATTATCGTAATGTATGTTGAGTGTAGATGAATTAAGTAAAAGTAAGTTTTATTCATTGCTTTCCAAGTTAGATCAAAAATATGTAAAAAATATACTTAAAGATGTTTTTCGTAGGTCTAATACTTATTTTACATCTAATTATCAAATAACGGCAATATTAACATTCGATTAGTAGAAGATATTAGTAGTAAAGCTATAAAATTTAGAGAAAATGTTTCTATCAGACTCATTGCAGCATAATATATATAAATGTTTCAAATTTTCATAAATTTTTTATAAGAAAATGGTCAAAATAAAACAAAGGTCCCATCTATCAGTTTTTAATTATTTTATTGACTTCAAAGTTATTCTTTGTGGATGGATCATTTTTCTATGTTTCACGACATTATGCGAGATTTATAGGCGACGTTAAGTGGAATATACTGAACCAAAAGTAAAATGGTATTACTGGACGGTTTGAAATCACTCTACTTTGTATTATTCCAATTTAAAAGAAAATATTTATACACGCTGTATTTGTGAATTTAATTTTTTCATTCTTTAGAATATTAATAAGTGGTGAAAAAATTCAACTTTTGTTAATCATTTAGAATTTAAATTGATTTTGAGAAAGGATTGTAAGAGATTGTATTTATTAAATGTGAATTTTTGGAAAAAGTATTGTATCGTATTGGTACTAAAATGAACCTTGGAGAAGTTGAAAGTTTTTGAATTGCTGTTATGTGCTACAACTTTTAATTCATTGACAGTTATTTTATTTTATACACAAACTTTGCAGTTCTCTAAATATGAGACACATTCATTGCAACGTTTTAAATCATTATTTACTGTTTTTACTATTCATGTAATGCAGATGTGAGGCTGAAATAAATTTTTACAATTTTAAATTTTATAATTTTAAAAATTTTTGTTAATTTTTCAAAATGCCTAAAATTTCTCATATATATAAACAAAAAAAAAAAAGAAAAATTGCTTCTACAGGTTCTCTTAGCTTAAAAAAGAAACCACTATTTAAAAGCATTAAAAACTAGGCTTTAAAGACCCCATTAAAAATTCAAAACCGATTTTACAAGTAATCAAGTGAACTTCATTCCTCGCCGAGTTTCAGGTAACCATTATGAAATAGCAATTTTTCAGCATAAAAAGTGCAACTCGCAACAGTCTTCAAAATTTGCAATTCTATCAGCGCAAGAAAAAAGAGATTGGCCGAAGGAGAAACTCGGCGCGCCGCATTGAAATCACCGCTGGCGTTCGATATAGGCGCGACTAACGTTTTTTATCTTTTTACGCTGCCCCGTGCCTTTTTTTCTTTACGCGTCTATTGGTCTTTTGAAATATTTCGATAGTGACTATTGACAAATATGAAGAGCTATATACAGTCCAGTTTTCCAGTCGAGTTTTTGATAGTGTATAGAAAGTGTGAGAAAGTTTAAACCTTTGGCTTTGAGAGTTTGCTAAAATCAATTGTCCAGCTAAAATTTGTAAGAAAAAAATATTAAAAGAGTTTCTTATTTATGTTCTATGTAAAATTTTTTGAACTACGACAATTTATCTAAATATTAATAGAAATTGTATTAACATAATTATATTTTGTCGCGGATTGCAACTAATTAAATAATCAGAGTCCAGCAGGAAAAGCTCCAAGAAGAAACTGACGACTGTATGTTGAGAGTAGACCAGATATATTTAAGTATAAAAGAGATGTAGCAGCGTAGCCGTGAAAATAAGTTGTGTGTACATAATATTCGACGCGTCTATTTATAGATGCCAGCGGAGCGTCGCCGATCGCGAATCTGCGCTAAAATTTATAGCGCGGCCGATGTGCGAAGATTCGCACAACGACGAATATGTGTCTGTACGTATAGTGAGAGCGAGCTTGTATTACAAAGGTAGGCGTTGCCTAGTACAAATGGTAAGTGTACAGTGCGTATGAGTATGCGGGAGAGTGTGCGTGTTGTAGTGCGAAATCAAAATAAAATAAAATGTATAAACATAATTATACTTAAACTGTATAATGTACATATACGATCGATGTAAATTTTGATAAGGATTATTTTTAAGCTGCAATAATAAGTCATTCTTGCATAATAATTAATAAAATTGATTCGATCGTTAGTTTTATTTTATTTTTTTATAAACAACTATAATGATGTGTTATTATTGATGATTGTGAACAAGACTACTTATACTAAAAGTATACTATTAATCTCTACTATAATTATTCTTGTTATTAATATCTACTATTGATATTTTTACTATTTTCATATTCCACTATTATTATTTCGTACGTAGGTGATTTACAATTTGACCCGCGCATTTAATAGCAAGGGTATCAAGAACAAATGTTTTGCTTTGTAACGTGGGAGCGCAAAACAAACAAAGGCCAAACAAAGGAAAAACAAAAAAAATGAATCCAATCTTTCTCAATGCCGGACTTTGACTAATCGCTCGTGAAAAGGTTGAAAGTGAAACATCTTGAGAATTTCGTTGCCAAGAGATGAAACGCAGGAGATTCCGCAGTTTCGGGAAAATCCATTCAATATCGCGTGACTAGTAGCCGTTCCCGCGGCCAGCGATGCACTGTAACAGTCGCTCAGATACGCGATACACCGGCTGACCAAACGCGCTTCGTATCACTTACACGTCGAGCTTACTGAATCTCTGGCGTTTCACTGATATGTTTCAAGTTGAATCTCTGTATGACGAGAAATAAAGTTTCCTTGTTTTTCTACAGTAGAGTATGTAGTAAATAAACTCTAGTTTTTAAACTCTTATTTGGTTAGACATTAGTGCAGGCATCATTCTTTAAAACCGGATTACCAGAAATATTTTATCGATTGATCTTTTCTTAATTTATCAGAAAAATGCCAGATATTAATATTTCGAGTTTTTATGTATTTCAAACTTGATATTATGTATCCATGTTTTTACGTGTTCGTATGTTATTTTGGCAAGCATTTATAAAGTTTAGGAAAATTATTTATTAATATTTATAAACAATGCTGAATTCTCCACCGTTTAAGTAAATATTCTTTTCAACATTTTATATTTTACATTAAAACCAATGTTTATTTAAATGGAGGAAAATTTATTATTACTTATAAATATTCGTAAATAATTTTTGTTAATCTTCGATTTTCCATAAAGAAACGCGCACTACTATAAGCGCATAAGGAAAATCCTCAAATCGCCAGATTAAGTCGTGTTCGTGATTGTGGTCACATCGTGACCAAAGCGCAGAAAGAAAGAAATAAAAAAAAAAAACGATTTTCCACCACGAGCGTAATTCTTATTGCTGTGTGAGCTAAGCCGAGAAATGGTTATCTGTGCTCGGCTAGCTATGGATAGCTATCTGGCACTGCTAGCATTCAGAAGTATATTAACAAGTAGCTATTAAACGCTCACAGGCAAATCTCGTTAATTATCTTATCATTTTATTGATCGAGATGGCGCGATAAAAGTGCGATTAAGCAGGTGAAAAATGTATTAAAATTTCAGTCAAGTTAAGTGGCAAGATAAGGAAAGCTGAAATCTTTTTCAAGTGCTCTTAACATGCAGTTATGATCATTTGCTTCCGAAATATAAAACGTCGATAATGTGTTTGTATGAAGGGGTAAATATAAATAAACGGCTGTTGACTGTTCTATGCGTCATAATTCAAAAAACGTGTAAATATCGTGTTTCGACTAATTTTTTATCTGAACACTTTAGATTGATGGAATTTTGTTTACATTGTTGCTTTCAAGAAGCTACGGCCGTATCTCGAAAAAATATCGACGAATATTTTTAACTTTTTTTCACAAGGACGCATAATATTATTTTAAATATTCCTATTTATAACATGTGAATGATATTTGTAAACAGGAACCATTTTAGGCTGTACACTTGTACCACAAAAGGCAATGGCGTGACATGTACAATGCTAGCTCAATAGCTATTGCCTGTTCTAAATTAAATCAAAGTTTTGTGGTGATATTGGAAAAATTCCACCAGCAAAAACAATCGAATATTTTCAAAGTTCTTTCATAAATCATAACAATGAATATTTTTTAAGGAGCAATGAATTAAAATAAATATTTTTTCTTTTTCATCACGCTTGAGGAAGAATAATTTTACAAAATTTTGGAAAACTTACTTCAAGATCTTTTATATCAAATGAATTTTCAAAGAAGTTCAAACAGCGATTTCGTTTCTACGGAAAATCGTATTTTTCATTTACCGTATTAGCTACACAAAAGACTTGCTTTATTGTAGAAAAGAAACCTTTCTAAACTTTTTTAAAATTATTAATTTTATATTATATTTTATATTATTTTAAAGCTTTTGAAAGCTTTTTGAAGAATCATTTTTTTAATCGCCATTCATTATAGAAATTTAAATTTGGACTACAAAAAAAAATACAACAATTTTCTCTCTCCCTTCTCTGTAAATTCAGTGAAATTCACTGATACATCGTGAATATTCACTACTTTACAGCTAAAATGCCATAACTAATCGACATAGTTGCAGCATTTTAGCTTTAAAATAGTGGATTTTCACTGATTTAAATTTAGAGAGTTCATTATTAAAAAATACACAATATTAATAATTTTTCTTATTTATGTGAATTAAAATGTCTTAAAATTTTAAAAATATATATTTGATTTCGCTAGTAAATTTTTTCTATAGTTTTAGAACAGAGTGGTCAAAAGTAATTGTCGCACTATATATGTAGCCGTAAATACTAAGGTCTTAATTTGTATGAAGATTTCTATAAGTTTTGCTTGTATTTTCATTCAATTTTATTATGAAAAGCTATCAAAATATAATACACATCTAAAAGACTATACATTCAGGCAAATATACTTACTTTTCAAAATATCAAAAAAAAATATTATTTTATACAAATTAAATGGTAGAGTATAACGAATAGTTAATGAACTGAAAGTAACTTACATTATGATAATCTCCCCATCGTAAAAATAAAAATAAAAGTAAATTTAATTTGATCAAGTCTGTCCTTAAACCCACTATTCCCGAAAGCTCTCACAGAGCGTAGTAGTTCTCGACAAATCATTCGCCTCTAAGTCCAAAAAATCCGAAGGGTCATTGGCACGAAGTGCCCGGAGACAAAAGGGTGACTAAGAAAAAAAAGAGAGGTGATTCAGCTAAACGTGGGCGGCTGTAAGTGACCCGTTACTGTGATGCCTCCAAGGAAAACAGCGTCGATTAAACGGCTGCTGGCGTTTCCTCTCAGCGTTTAGACCCCCTACTTATATTGAAATTGAATACAGCGCCTTATTGTAACTTTGGATTCGCCGTGTTGACCGTCTATATTTAACTTTATTTTTTTTTTATACTAATTTAGAGCAAATTAGTGTTCTAATGGGGTTTGTAAAAGAAAAATGCACTGAGGTTTGTATAAAAGTTTTTTTATTTATTAATTATGATAATCATTTTCACTTTTATCAAATTCATTAAAATACTTGCAGAGTTTCATAAAAGCGTTTAATAAACGTTAACTTCGTGATTAACATTGTTTTACTTTAAGTTATTGCGTCTTCCGTCATGAATATTATTAATAAAATTTTAAAATATATAATTAAACTTAGAGTTAATATTTCCACCTCTCAAAAATTCACGCAACACATTTAAGGCAATTACACTTTAACGGGTTTACACAACACTCGACGCGCAAGAGTATCTCTCCACAAGATTCAAAATTAAAATTCAAAATTGCAAAAAGCTTCTAGAGCGCGTCAGCTTTTAGAGCGCGACTCGTACATCGCGACGCACAAATTCCAAGTTGGCGCGAGCGACGAGAAAGCAAGGGGGCAGGAGGAGAGAAAAAGCGCGATATCGTCCGTCAAGATATTCGCATTACGCGGCAGCATAAAAAAAGTTTAAAAAAAAACAGCGAGGGAGAAAGCGAAATTAGCGAGATAGCGTTAAAGATTTAATTAGCGAGACTGGCTACGTCATGAATCAGGCACGCACGCGCGCGCTCTTATAACTCTTACAGAATCGCTCGGGCGAAAAAGTGGCTCTCGCGTCCGCCCGCGCGCCGCTTAGAGAGCTAGAGAAATTTCGCGCCGGAAGACATTGGAATATATAACGATATGACGTTATCTTCCGGCGCTGCGCTGTCCCTCTGTGTTTCTCTAGCTTCATGAATGTTTCAAAACGACGTTTATAAACGACATTTTTTTCTCGACCCCCGCACTATCCGCCGAAAATTAATGCGCGCTATTTTGTTTGCATACAAAGCAGGAGTTTGCCACTGTTGCTGCTTGTTTACGATTTTACTATATTTATTCGTTTGGAAATCTAGAAAAGTTGGCGCCGATGAATAAATTAATCGCTCGATTTGTACTTTAAAATCTGGCTACGCTTTAAAAGATGCGTTCTCCTCGTTAATTAAAATATGATTTAAAATTTTAATTCGCGATAACTCAGTAGAATGATCCAAGTAAAAAACTCGTTTAATCAAATATTCATGAGCAATGGGCATAAAAGGCAAAGTATTAAAACGCCCCGGCCAAGGTTTAATCACCCGGAAATAAGTGCGGTCAATTTCATCGATGGACTGTCGAAAACAGTTAAACATTTTGTAGCAGCGAAAAACAATAATGTTTTTACCGCGGACAAACGTCGGCAAGCATAAAGCCGCTCAAATAAAGACCGATCGATAATTAAATTATGTCGGCGTGCACGCCAACTCGTCGCTTCGAAGCTAAATCGGAGCGAATTCGCGCGACAAAGTTTCCTTTTCAATAATTAAACTAGCGTAAAAGCGCGCTTCGTACACTTGTCACGCGGCGAATCACGTTGAGTTATTATAATAATGTTTAATAACAGGGTTAGTTTTTGGCTTTTCTCGGCGAGGCTCTTATCTGTTACACTTGTTGTTCTTTTCAATTTTCGCTTTTCTTACATACGCACGCGAATACACTTATTCGCTCACTGTCTTTTAGTGCAACAGGAAAAACGTATATTTAGAAAGCGAAGGCACTACGATATATTAAGAAGTTTTTAGAACTGTAAGTTAAATGTTGAAGTAGCATATTTATTAAATTATATCGAAATCAAACAATGCTTAGTTAGAAATTAATTATTACCAAATTTATGTTTGATGCTGAAATAAATTATCGATTAATTGTTAATTCAGTGTTAACTTTACATTTGCTTTTTAACAATTTCTATTTTTTGTTTATTATTTTTAATTTTATTAGAAAATAAGTTTGAGAGAAAGTCAATATGTTTGTTGGAATTTAAGTAATAACAGTAGTAATTCAAATTTGTACAGCTCACTATCTGATTACGGTCACGAATGTTTTGCTGCGCGAGGCTTTCAGATGGAATTCGGTGTCGAATAAAACCTACTTGTTCTTTTTGGTAAAATGTTCAGGTTCATCAATCAGTTAATCGTCGAGCTGGCTCAACGTATGCAACATTGTAAAATTTAGTAAAACGGACAAACGGAAAGCTTTATAATATTTCAATCCAGAAAAAAAATAATAATAAAAATAATAATAAAACCAATAATTAATTTGAAATTAAAATTTTTAACTTTTATAAATCAGTGTGGCAACATCGAAAATCCTAAAAGCCGAAAATCTGCCGCAATAGATTCAGCAGAAGCCGTAAGAGCTGAAAGAACCAACTTTTATTTAACCCGAGTAGAAAAAAATCAAAAATTCCTCTTGGCAGTCTCGCTTACGAGCGACGCGCATCCGAATTCCTTTGAAGCCCACGTGTGTGCTCGCAAGGAGGTAAAAGCGGGGGATGCACTCGGGGCTTCTTGGATAAAAAGGCGGGCGCCAAGCTTTTTCCCGTAGGTACGCTTAGCGGATAAATATCGGGTAGCCGCTGACCGCGTCGCTGCATTTTTCGTTGATTTTTTTAAGACGGACTATTCTTGGCGGAAGGAAGATATTTTCTCTTTCCCGGAATCTTTTGAACGGGCTACCAGCTTCTCGTGTTCCACGAATTTTCCGCCCCGCTTCTGACGCACGGCTAAAAGGTATAATTGTTTAACGCTCAAATAAGACTTTCGAGCATTGTAATTATATCAAAGTTATTCGAAACGCGAAATTTCCATTTCTACACCAAGTGGATTTTACCGCACGCAATAGTATATTACGCATCTAGGGAGGTAAAGAGTCGGCCAGATTAGGGCACGCATAAATTAGTACCCAGCGTACTCACTGTAGTAGGTATACTATTTTCCACCGTACCCGGGTCGAAATTCCACTTTTGTGTTTCTGAGCTGCGAGCAACAGTGGTGCTTCCGGTCACGAAACCCTTTAGCGACCAAAATGCATAGGTATATTATTTTTTACTCTGGTCTTTTTTTGCAGGCACAGCATTGAACGTCCCGGTTGTTGTCTGTAGAATTTGGGTATAAAACCCCTAGAAGAATGTACTATTATGCGCCCGTAAAATAGGGACGAAAGTGTGAATTTGACGCATGAGGTAAAAACAAAAAAAAAAGAAGAAGAAAATTACAGACACAATAATAATTAAGTAATTTTCGTATCTTTAGTATACATTGTTTTTCAAGTAATGCAGAATTTAAGAAAATCCGTCTAATATTTATATACAAAACTATACACATTTTGCCTCAAAAATTGAACTAACATCACGAAACAAAGATGGACCAAGGGTGCTGCAGTTCTTGAAAAAAAAAGAACTCGACTAGAGACCAACGCAGTCACACAATCGCGCGTAGATTAATAATTCACGCATAAAAGACCTAAAATAGCTGAGGGGGTTGATTTTTTTCCGGTGCATGGATGTGCAAGCTCGCGCGTCACAAACGTCGGCAATGCAAATATTTGAAGGCGACATGTAGAGAACGAGAGGTAAAAAAAAGTCGATCCTCTAGCTTTGGATGAACGGCGAAAATTGATTTGGAATTTCAAGTTTTTTTTTTTTTTTGGATACTACGTCGCGTTGTCCTGAGAGCTTTTTGAACGGTTCCGCAATGCCACGCAATGATATTTTTCGCAGAGGTACAGGTCGGAGATACCTAGCAAAGCCTTTCCAATTGAAATTGAGACGATTTTCTTGGCTCGCAATTTTCAGTCCGCACTGGAATGAAATTGCTAAATTGGAAAAAATTCTTTCGGCGTTTGAATAAAAAATTTTGATGTTATTTTCAATAATAGAGACAAATTTATAAATTTAACGAAATAAATAAAACTTGTATTGCTTATTTTGAGATTATGAAATCAATACTCGTGCGATTATAACTAAATTAGAATTTTTTGTGTATTTATTCACAGAAAAAACTGTATTCATAGCTAGGGTACGAGCATTTAAATTGGTTTTTTAAATTTATCTGTATTTATTAACTTATAGCATTTGTAATAATCAATAAAAATGATTGAAATAGCATTGTAAAAAACAAATTTCACTTGAATCGTAAAAACAAAAATATCGGACATATTGCATAAATATGCAAGTTTCAGCGAATCAGTGAAAATGTTTGTGGAAAAGCGCGTGTCAACAAACGATCTCCAGCTCGTTCTTTTAATTGATTTGCAACTGAAACCATAATTCGAGAGAATGGAGATTCTCAACGATATATTTTTTGCAATATTTACCCGTTAAATAAACTACTATATTTTTGCCTTCACGAATATCTAAATTTGCGCATCCTATAACAATTGAGGTATTCAATTATTTGTATTATTTGCGGACAATTTTTCAAAAAAAGAATCCAGTTTTTTACATCATTTTATTCTAATAATATTTGTTTCAACAGATATTCGATTACAACAGTATTGATATTGAGGGGAAGCTGTATATCGACAAGGATGGTTACATTCTCCAAATTCGTACTTTGCAGTTTTTACCCTCATTAATTTATAAAATGACCTGAAATTGTGATTAATAATAGATAATATGGTAAAGATTATGCCTCTGCTCTTCATTAGTTAAATAACTAATTTTTGAAAAATTAGATAATTTGTCAAATCTAAGAAAAGTTAGGTTAGAAAATGTTTATACAGCAAATTTTGAAAATATAAATATT
>JAPYZA010001273.1:0-28111 GCA_030522685.1 Eupelmus azureus | reverse complement strand
TTTTTTTCTGAGAACAAAAGCAGCAGAAACACAGGGAAAGAAGTTTCTCGGCCAACATATTGTTTTCACGACGATAAATATGTATATTTTTTGGCAGTCGCGAACGACGAGTAATTTACTAAGGCCGCTACACCGGAGAAAGATAAGGACTTAAGTTGCTGATTCATTGCTCTTTAAAATATTAATCCTTGTTTTAATGGTTTTTGATGAGACACAGGGCTGAATAACGCACTCAGACTCGCGTACTATTGACTCCATTTTAACTGAGAATAGAAGTTGGAGAATCGCTCTAGATTAATATATTGTAGTACTGGAAACAACGAACTGGGTTTATTGCAGATATTCTAGATATCGTTTCACCTGTTGCATTCTGTAAATTGAAGAATTTTTTGTTCCTATAGTTTAGTCTTTTTATTTCATTATAGTTAAGCGATGCTTTTCTATGATAATTTCTGAAAATTATAATTTAATTCAAATCATATTATACCCTTAGATTAAATAAATTTTTTATTTAATACTCGAATAATTTTTTATAAATACGGAATTATTTAATTTTTCGATTAATATATTGTTATTTAAATTAATTCAGGTTAAAAACATTGAAAAGCAGATTATTTTACGAAATTTTTAGATAAATTAAATAAACCTTTATAAACTACATTTTAAAATAACTTTTATAAATTTTTTTTAATGCATGGCACTAAGTTTGTTAACAGAAATGGTTCAGTGGCAAAATCTGTAGAAATACAAAGCTGTGATTATCACGAAGAAATTAAAAAAAAAAGATATTAAACTGTTCTTAAGTTTTTTAAAATGGTAAATTTTATTAAAAATAAAATAATTTTTCTTTCTCTTGAAATTACGAAAAAAAATGTTATTTTCTTTCTTTTAAAAAAGATTTAATTAGATATATACGAGAAGCTTAAATAGATTTTCTAATATTTACTAAAAGTGAGTAATAGGAAGTGAATAAGTTTTTGTTTTATAGCTAAAAGTGTTAAAAAAGGGCCAATTATTACAAAGCTGCTTTCATCAATAATAAAGAATCTGCGATATTACACTTTCACGTCCAACAGGTAAGATAATTTATGATAGAGTCGAAGCGTATAGCACGTATATAAGTGCATTTTCCACGAGCCGCTATGCCGATAAAACTTTCTATGAGCAACTGCAATGTTTCATTCAAAACATCATCTATTCAAGGCAAATGCATAAACAATATTTTTTCACCATGAACAAAATTTATGTATAAGCGTTCATTCATAGTTTGCAACATAAATAATGAATAAATGAATAAAATTATACACAATAAAAAATTGCAAACTGACAACTTTTTTCCTAATAAATTAACATTGAATATTCTTTATTTAACGAATAACAGATAACTCAGCTGTTAATTAATTAGACAAATGTAAAATTTATAAATACCTGAGATCTACTTGATCTATTAATGCGGTCCGAAACTCCTTTTATTACCGACAATACACATAAAAACATATTTTCCAATATAAGCAAATCGATGATATAGTTTCCCTCCATAAGGATACATTCTATCACTGATTCAATATTTTGAATCGTTTAAGAATAGCATTTGAACTGAATTTCTCATTTGTCTCAATGAATCTAAAAACTTTGTTAATATTTAGAAAATTCCGTTCGAATGCCATTTTTTCATGCATTGTTATAACGATTTGAAATTTTGTACATTGATAGATAGCTATAAAAGGAAAGGCAACTTGTCTTGGATTTGCACTATTCATTATATTTATTAAGTACTTACTTTTATTAAGTATTTATTAAGTACTTTACACCGTCTGTTAAATCTTTTAACTGATTTTAGAAAAAGATATTACGTGATGTTATCTTTTGTAGATATAATAATTAAGAGGCTTGTTAATTACACAAATTAATCCAACTCGTTTGAAAATTAGCATTAATTCTGTAAGAATCCCGTTATTCTTTTTAGGCTATATCTTTATTCAAAATTAATTTTTAATTATGTATTTGCATATGTTTGTTGTGCATTGAAAAAATAAAAGTAAAATAAAATTAAGCAATAATATGTTAATATGTAGTCCATATATAACGCAAAATTATTTTGATGAGTTACAATAAATTAATGTACTACATTGGTATGTATAGAATGGAAGGTTAACATATACAGTCTGCCGAGTTCAAATCTTTGAGAAAAGACGAACTTACAGGTAGTTGTTGTTTGGTGAGAGAAGCGCCGACGGTGAAAATGACGCCAACCCTGCATCGAATCTCGTGTACACATGCGCGCGTGTCAGTGTCGCTCGATATGCGTGTAAGGACTTCTTGAATGACTACCGCAATCCTTCTCGCTGCTTTTCGCGATAAGATTTTATAGTACACTTCTCATTTTAAGCTGGGTGCGTGCTCATTAACCGTAGAAAATATTTGTTTAATCATTAACATTAATATGTTAATAAATTTTTAGAATTGTTAACAAATTTTTACTTTTTATTGAAATAGTATATCATGTACCAAAGGTGTAAACTGTGTTTTTTTATACCGAATATGAAATTTGCAATACAAGTCTAAGGTAAGCTAGCACGAGCCGAAGGTACAATAGATAAGAGATAATAGATAATAGATTAAATAGATAGATATACTTTATTATTGAACACTAAGTACAAAGGTATTTACAGAGTAAATTACACATTATAATGAGTAATATAATAAACGTGTCACAGTTTTCTCATTGTAGTTAAAATTCATAATATAAAATGTAGATGCTAATATATAAGATTTTTAATACAATCAGGTGCTCAGGTTTTAACTACATTCTGATCTGAGTTTATATCTTTTAGTAAATGTATAGAATCGAACATACAAGAGTAAAGTTAATAAAAATGTACATCAAAATTAAGTATTTAAGAATGTTTCTGTTCTGGTCCGTGAAAAAGCTCATGTAGAAAATAAAACTAAAAGTGAAATCTAAACCTAGGTGTATATATAAAACTTAAGCTAGGTATAAAGATAAAACTATAAAAAGTAAAAATTATTTAGTAAAGAATATGACATGTAAATAAATAAACTTAGATTAATCAGTCTTTGAGGTCAGATCACAGAATTTTATTGCTCGACGCCCACACTCCATCACACCCTAAACCGCACACACGCTTTAGCCCTCATTCATACCAATTATTCAAGCCTTAATACATTTACTCCCAGCTTAAAATACTAAGAAATAAATTAGGACGAGGTAACGAACATAGAGGACTACACGACATAGATGGTAATAAATTAAGATCTAGACGAAACATATAAAATAAATAAGTTAGTGCAACCGTTAGTCCAGTTCAAACAGGTGCCTCCTCAGCGATTGCTGAAGCTAAAAAGCGATGGCAGGAGATTCCTATTAGAGGACGGAAGAGAATTCCACAACATCGCCTTGTATTTTAAAGGCATTATACTATCGGTTTCAGTACAGGACCTCTAGGAGTGCATCTAATGAAAAGAGTTGTTAAATAACTAGGATGGTCTATTCTAAGGATTTTATTATTATTTATTCTAAGGATTTTGTACATGTAAATCAGCGCAAAATATTTTCTGCGCGTGGAGTGATGCAATCATCTCTCCTAATGCCATATATGTACCGAACACAGGAGTTCTGAAAGTAAAGTTGCGTCAATATACACCACCGTGCAGTAGTCTAGATGAGGGAAGAGCAGCGCCACAGCCAGCCTTTTACGTAGAGCCTCAGTGGTGTATCGACGAAAAAATTTTAAACTATACATAACTCTATTGAACTTCTTTATAATCTGATCTATATGTCATCCCACAATCAAGCACAACACCAAGGCTCGTGACTGCATCAGAGAAAGGAACATACACACCGTCGCCCATGCACACACCAGGAAGACCCACGTTATAAATTTTCTTTATAGCTGCACTTCGCTAACCAAAACATCACCGCCACCCTCTCAGCCAGACTCCCACTCGAAACCTTGGTGTAGATCTATACATCATCAATATAAAGTAAGTGACTAACTTGTTCTCTATTGAAGAACTTACCGACATCATTTATATAAATGTAGAATAGTAGCCGTTCCAGTACCGAACCTTGCGGTACTCCAAGGTCGGCGCCAATTCAAGGGGAGTTACCAAACGTTCTGCTAGTAACCAGTTGTTCTCTGCCCGACAAGTAAGAACGTACCAAGCAGAGAACTCTCCTTTAAAGGCCCAGGTGTCGCAGTCTGTTCAAGAAGCGCCCAGGTGAAACCGTTTCGAATACCTTCCAGAAATCAAAATGATCAGGAAAATTGTGACCAATTTCCTCGCGTTAGTTAAATCGAGTGTAATGGATAGAAGTGCGTTTTGTAATACTTAAATATATGTATTAGTAGAGTGTTAAAAGTAAAATCAATAAGAATATTGTATTTGGAGGCAGCGCTGCACTCAGAGACGCGAAACAAGGGTGATTCATATGCATTTTCCGATAGACGAAGTAAATTTCGGTTGTTATGAGGAAAAATTTTTTTTTATACTGTTTATTTTGCAAAAAAATCTATCATTTATGTGGAATTAGAGATAAAAACTTCAAAAGTATAAAGTAGAATACTAGGAATGTGCTCATATAGACCCATCCTAACCTCGAAAGATCAAGAGCATGTAACGGAAAATAATACAATAGAACAAATTATAGCTATCAATTGTCGGTATCAAACTTAAAGCATGTTTAAGAAAAATACATACTAAAAACAATAGAAATAGAAAACGAAATAACTCAGTTAAAGATTGAGAATGAAGATTTGTCTGATCAGAAAGTACATTAAACAGAAATTTAGAAAAGAAAATGCCCTAGAATAAAAATAATTGTAATTGACAATTTAATCACAGATAATCTAAGAGAAATTGAATGTGATATTAGGATAAGGAAAAAGTGGTTTGAGGCTTTCACGTTGATTACTCATGATTTGGTGTTTTATCAGGTAGCAACGTGTGGTTCCGACAAACAGTGCCAACGTTTCGTGAACATTGCATTTCACTTCTTCACGGATGACCTGAGACTAATGTCTCGAGGCCTTGTTCATATTATATGTATATCTTAGGCGATGACCACCTACGAACCAATCGAGTGACGTCTAGTATTTTATTCGTCCGAGTTGGCTTCTGATTGGTCAGTTCTTAATTTGATTGGACAAATAAAATTAAAAAAACCGGGAGGGCGGAATGCCAAATCAGGTTCAGTGTGTATCCATTGTCGATATGCTTGACAAAAATGATAATATGTGCTGTGCACAAATATAAAAATAAAAAAAAACAAACGGTTAATAAAAATGAATTTATTGATTTATAACGAACCAAGCTAATAATTTTGATTAAAGCAATGGTTAATTATAACTGAAGTGTATGTCAATAACTACGACAAATTAATGACAAATTAATAAAAAAGGTTTTTTCGGAACAGTGGGCCGAAAGCGCCAACTTCCCGACGTAATCTCAAACGGAAAGTTGGTAATTTCGGCCTCGCTGTAGCAAAAAATAATATACGCAACACGGAGGGAAAGAAAGCTACCCCACAGCACGCGTCTTCCACCCTCGCCTTCGGCTCGGACGTAAATTTACGCGTGGTATGGACTATTCTTTCTCGCCCTTGTTGCGTAGTCTACTATTGTTGGATATACGTGTTGTAGAATTTACGATGATTTCATTATTAGATATTAATATATGCTACCAATGCTGTTCTGATGGTCATTCTAAGAAAAAGTACCAATGGAAATTATGCTACAAATTGTGTTCAGGTAATGAAAAGAACTGTAATCAAAAGAATAATCTAAAAAAAATAAAACAATATTACAAACATTTATTGAGAAGATCAATAAAAACATTTGATTATCCTTACGATCCTACAACTAGAAATGGCAGATAAAATTATAAAAATATTTAAAGAAAATGAAAATAGAAAAAAAGTATATAGAATAAATAAAACATATACTGGAATCAATAAAAGTATACAGATGAAATCTTCATTACCAACATCTAATAAAACTACAGTACCTCACCTGCCGAGGATAAAAAAGAAACTATACAATGGCTCAATAAATAACATATATCAACTAGAATCTCCAAACTCTTAACAGTAAAATAGATATTAAAACTAATTGTATTATGTATGTCAATATTAGAAATTTAAATACTAATTTTGAAAAATTACAGATATCCTGGGACCTGGGACCTACATAAGTTACTATTAAAAGTCAATTCAAAACCAAATATAATTTTAGTAACAAAAAATTATTTCCTTTGATAATATAACATTTTTCTCATCTTTTTTTTACAGGTTCTGTAGAAGAATCAACTGAGAAGAAAAAACTGAAGGTATAAATGATTTTTATTTATATAAAGAAAATTTATATAAAAAAATTTCAAATAAGTTCATTTGATAATTATTTGCTTTATTTGCAGAAAATCTAGCTTGTATTTTATTTTTTATAAAAATTTAATCTACTAGATTAGGCGGCCGCTATACGCGGCCGGAGATTAAATGCTCATTTAGCATCACAGCAAAAAATTAACCTAATATGTCTTGAATGCGACATTTGAAAATCGCTACAATATACCAAAAAACAATTGCAGCTAACTAATCAGCCGATCACAAAAGGTTTTAAACTGCTAACAATGAAATGCGTCCCAATCTTTTAAAGGGGGTTACGCAGTCGTCGATAAGGAAGAGAGTGATGTATCATTCACCCCATTATATACTAAATTCGATCGCAGCGCACCGTGTAGTGGTGGATTCGCAAAGCTTTTTCAGCAGAGTACCCCCACTGGCCACTACCAAAGTTTCCAGACTTGTAAGTATGTACGACCGTGGCCAGCTCCAAGGATCAAGCGTAACTGTATCCGCGCGCTCGCCAGATTACCGGAGCCAAAGCACCATCGCAACCTCTACTGGCACCCTGCGAAACCATCAAGGCCGATTTCACCTACCTCTATCTTCCTCGCTCTCACGCACAAAAACCTCCCCCACCTCCAGCCTTAAATTCCAAAACCTGCCGTCACGCGGCTCTGACATCGCTGACTACCAACCGATCCAGCAGCCGTCAGCCTCCCCCTCGTTCAATTCGCGAATATCCATATACGCAGAGCGCGAGTCGCGACTATATAGGTATATGTTGAGAAAAAAACGTTACCTGCTGCAGCTCGCTAGTACTCGGCGTCGCCGGCGGTCGCGCGCCGCGGCAACACCTACGAGCAGCATTAATAATCCGGCCGCTTATATAGGTATATAGACAGAAGATATACAAGGCAACGAGGAGCAGGGGGCCGTGCCTGGCTGCGTGCGCGCGCTGACTCGCCTGCGTGAGTGAGTATACACCTTGGCGCGCGCGCGCGCGAGTGCCGAGCGCCCGTGAGTGAGAGAGAGACAGCGCCGCGGAATGCATGCGTTGAGAGCTGCCTGCTGCGCTCCGATATCCGAGGACCGCGGCCAGAGTGACTAACGTTAGTCGGGCGCTCGCTGCTGGGATAGTGCGTGCGGGAGGTGAGGAAGAATGGGATTAAGCGAGGGAGAGAACAGCCTCGTCCTATCTTCCTGATAATTGATAAGCGACGAGCAAGAATCGAGCAGCGTCCTGCTCTCTCTCTCAAACGCGTATAGTTGCCTAGTCGCACGCACACACACACACACACCTTGGTCTCTCTGTGTCTTTCCGTGGGTCTATGTACACTACCTATCTGCGTGCCTGTGCTCTCTCCTTCTCGCTCTCTCACTCTCTCGGAGTATTATACCGCTATATTACTTATATAGAGGCCAGAGCTCCAGCCGTTTTCCCTTTTTCGACACGCCAGCAGCCGATTAGCGATTCAGCGGGCGACTCTGGATTATTATTTATCGCTCGCCAAGTGGTAGAGGGGTTATAACTGCGCGCTCTACGTGCAGGCGAACGGCCCCCGAAGAGTGCCAATATACACACAGAGACAGCTATATAGGCTAGCCGCGCTCTCTCTCTCTCTCTCTCGCTCTTGAGCGCGCTCTCAGAGCCGAGGAATATATAAGCGAGCGAGCAGGTGTCCGTGACGTCATGTCGAACATGCCAACACTCATTTCATCGAAATGCGGCTGTTTTGATTCACGCTAGCTACTACTTACCTGGCCTAGCCAAGCAATCTCTCTCACTCGCTCTATTGCTCGGTCAGTCGAACTCGCGCTAAGCTGCGCTAGCTAGTAGAGCGATAATCTAGGAGAGGCCGCTGCTCTACTGCAGCTCTCTGCTCAGAGAGGAGGAATTCTCGACTCGCGGAGTGAACCACCCGAGGAGAGGTAAGAGGATTTTTCTATATACTTACCTACCTACCTGCAGCGCGAGCGCGCGCGAGATTGAGGCTCCGCAGCGCTCGCCCGCTCTTTTGCATTTTTCGCACTTTCTATATTATGGGCACGATTCTATTTTCTCTTTCCTCACCGACAGGCTGTTGCGAGACGCTGCTGCTGCGCCAGATCACAAGGAAAGATGTCCAAGAACAAGCTGCACCCGCACGTCAACACTAACATCGTGGCCGTCAAGAGCAAGGTAATCATGAGAAATACTTTTTTCTCTTCCTGCTATGCCTCTACTACTGGCCTTCGTCGCGTTGCATGTAACGCGCTAGTTGCCTGCTTTACTTCCTCATTATATCAACACTTTTTCTACTTCAATCATTCTAACTCTGTGCTCTTTGCCTCCAAAACAGTTCGACGCAGACATCATTAGGTTTTCCATCAACCGAAACGAGTCCACGAGTTACGATGACTTCAGGAAACTGTTGGCAGAGAGGCACCAGATTGGTCCAGATTTGAACTTTAATATATGGTACACAGATCCAACGGACGGAGACCTGTTACCTATTAACAATGATAATAATCTGGCAAGGGCACTGGTCGCGGCAAAGCCACTTTTAAGAATCTTGATACAGCGACAAGGTGTGTATTTGGAATTTGTTGCTCATTGTATAAATGCTGAATTATTCATTGGAATTAACTTATTTTCTTTCAACTTTTTCTTTCCATTGAATACAATTTTATGAATATTAATGATTTTAAAATTACAGGAGATGGCTTGGAGGATATGAATGGATGTAACACAATCAAACCGAAGAATTTGATATCCAGTATTTTAGGAGGGACACCTGGTAAACCAAAGTCTCTTGCTATATCAAATCCTCATGACTTTAGACAGGTTAGAGCAAAACGATAATTTTCTAAAATTAATTCAATTAATTATCTATTGATTTATTAAACCTGCATTGCATTATAATTTTATTGTTACATAGGTATCAGCGATTATTGATGTAGATATTTTACCAGAAACATGTCGTCGGGTGAAATTATTAAAACATGGTTTAGATAAGCCACTTGGATTTTATATTAAAGATGGTGAAAGTTATAGAGTAGGACCTACAGGAGGTATTGAGAAAGTTCCTGGAGTCTTCATCAGTAGGCTTGTACCAGGTGGCTTGGCTGAGGGTACAGGTCTATTAGCAGTAAACGATGAGGTGCTTGAAGTGAATGGCATTGAAGTTGCTGGAAAAACTCTAGATCAGGTATTTATCTATGGTACATTTCAGGGTTCGAAATTATTATTTCAAAAAAATAAAAATTGGAAAACAACTCAGTATTTATGTTTTAATTTAATTTTATTGTTAATAGTTGGTAAGTTTATTAATTAAGGATATCCATTTGTACAAATTATATAATTAGTGTTTTAAAAAAATGAGATCTATCAAACTTTTTATACATTATTTCTTTATAAAATAATACATACCTTTTTAATAATTTAATTAATAATTTTCAGGTAACAGACATGATGATTGCGAATTCGTCAAATTTGATAATCACAGTTAAACCTGCAAATCAAAGAGCAGCACTGGCTGCTCCTCGTCGAGGTTCGTTTTCGCGGAACAGCCAACTTTCATCTGGTAGCCAACAGTCGATGCAAAGTGCCGCTACGGGTAGTGACGAAGACGCTGATGAGATCGTGGACTTGACAGGTGTAAATTTGCACGATGATGCAACTAGTTCATCTCATCATCAAGCACATCACCACCACCACCACAATCGCTTCAGCCACCATGATCAAGGTGTTCTACATCTCTGAAAGTCTTCTTAATAATTGTTCACTTCGGTAGATGTGACTTGGGCCTAATCTCGTAAACATCCTTAGAGATATTTACACGCGATTTCTTGTTATTCTGGTCAGAAAAAAATACTCGTACTTGAAACGGAAGTGACTGACGGGCTAATTGGCTTCTAAGTTTTGAGCAAACGCGAAAGTTTTCGTGATTCAAGTATATACTATAAAGCTATACAGTGCCTCGTGAATTAGTCCATCAATAAGAAACTCAAAGCAAAAAAATATTTTTCTATGAAAATGTTTGTTCTAGACATATTTAAAACGGGCAATAATTACTTAAAATATTTTTATCGAAAGCAACGTCTAAGCTCGATCGAATACGAATAAGTACTTTATCTTATATGATACACTGAAAATCAAGGAATCAGTGATTGCAACGCTTTTGCTAATTCATACGGTGCAAAGATATATATTAAAAGTCGTCAACTATTGTACATTTACAAATAAGTTTTGCTTCAAATAACAATAACTTCAATAACAATTTTGAAAGCAAAACTTATTTTTTAATTTTTGAGAATTTTTGCCGACTTGAGTTAGATAATGCAAATGAATGATATTCAATTATGCAAGAGAAATTGCAGAACAAATTTAGCAATATCACGACTGTAAATCCGGTATTGTTAAAATGATCAGCGATTGGAACCAACTTGTAAATGTCTAGTACTTAATTATTTTAGAAAATCTTTGAGTGTACTTAAAAAGTATATATATCTTGCAATTATTGAAAATGCAGACAAACTGTAAAAATAGTATTTCAAAATCAAAAAAATCTTAAACTTTTAAAAATTTTATCATTTAAATAGGCTTTACAGTTGAATCTTTTTGTCAGTTATCATTTCAAAAGATTTACAAGTTTCATGCAATCATGTAACATTAGATCATTTATTAAAATCATTAAAATTTTGCTGTGCAAAATTAATCGGTTTAATTCAAGGATATTTCAATTTTTACACATATATAATAAAATGTTAAGCAATTTTTTGACATCTTTTTTGATGTTCAGCTTGCATGAAATATTCTACTGATTTGTGATTTACATTCAATCATTTTTATTTAATTGATCAAATAATTAATTTATATGGCTTTAATTATTAATTTAAAAATTGCATTTTCATACATCGATTTTATAATAATTTAATTTAAAACCCTTATCGTTATAATGCATTTTTAGAAAATCATGTATATGCTTCTTTTTTAGAATGTAATATAAACCAGAGTGTAAGAACGAAAACTGAACAGGAACTATTATGAGTAAGAAACTAGATTAAAAATTAAAATTACATGAATTAATGAATATAATGTGACGGGTTATATCAGAAAATTATCTTTCATACTCATACATGCTCTGCATTTTTCGCATTTACAATTTGTACCCATATGAATCTTCGAATACACTTGAATACACTCACACACGTACGCTCATACAGGAATAATGATTGAGATCGTAGATAAACGTTTATTAATGCCTAATAATTGTATATAATTAAAAAGGACGTATTCAGTAAGTTAATTAACAACAGAGGCCTTTATCGAATATATATTTGTAAATAAGTAGAAGTAATGAAAATCGTCTAGTTTGATGCGTAAAAATTATATCAAGAGGATCATGGATTTATATTTAAAAAGGAAAAAACAAATTTGGCGTCAAACCGCCAAATAGAGTGGTCTTGTTGCAAGTGTAATATGTATACAATTCATTGACCCCTTAAAGTAGTTTTAAAATCCTTCTTCCGGAAATCGTAATCGTGCTTCTCAAACACGACGATTGAAGCATCGTGTACTTCTTAGCATGTTGACGTTTTCGAATTTTAAATCCATTTTTTAACGAAATATGTTATTTGTTGTCTAATGAGCAATAGATATTAAATTGTATAAATGAAAATTTTTTTAACTTTATGCAGACTTTTCTGCGGCTTTACAAGACGTATTTAAAATATGTATTATTATATTATAATTACAATTATTATTAATATTATAGTTTGAAAGTACTTTCTTTTGCTATCCATGTATTTACTGCGCGAAATGGGCATCAAAAGACATAGTATAAACTTTTTTTTCAAAGTATTTTCATAAATATGTTAAAGGTGAAGTGAACTTAATCAATTCCTTTTCTATTCTACACGAAACTTAAAAAAGAACTGCACCTTCTTCCGACAAAGACCTACAGTCTTCTGTTGACTAAAGAGTCATATTAGAAGATGTATTCAATACGCTCTTATATGTAAATAAGAAAACATGGATTAACGATTTGTAACAATTCGTTATAATCCGCTGCTGTCGAACTGCGTACTCATTGATCAAGTTTATGGACAATTGCATATTTTTAATATTTTTTAAACAAAATTAATTTATAAGTGCATGCATTGAAAAATTGGAAAAAAATCATTGCACTTTATAAGTCGCATTAATTAAGTTAATTTATATTCATCGTGATCGGAAATATTTTTTTGAAAGTATTATATTGTAAAAAAGACTTAAAAATTTTTGTATTGACATCGCGATGGCAGCTGATGAAAAATAAAGTATTTTACTGAAAATAGTTTTAGTGTTATTGACGTTTTTGTACATTTAAATCCTAGAATTTTTTAAATCTAATGGTATGGATGGAAAGAAAAGTTTGTTCCGATTTTAAAAAATAGATCCCTTCAATTTTTATATTGTTTGTTTTTTCTACAAATGGATTAAACAAAATTATTATTTATAAATTCAAATATTTACAAAAAAAAATCAAAATTCTAAAGTATCCAAAATTTATTGTAGATATTGCCTAACTTATAATGAAATAATACAATGCAGCTACTATAAAATTTTTCTATTACAATTATTATTATTATTATTATTATTTTTTTTTATCCTGAATACTGGTGTATTGAGTTATCTACATACAACGGATGCTGGAAATTTATGAACAAGGTTTTTTTATTCAAATGGAATACGTTAAATAATTGAAAGTAAATGTTATTGTTTGAATCGTACTTTTTCACACAAATTCACGGTTACATGTACATTTTTTTGTTGCGTAATCATGGGCCGACGATTTTTGAGTGCATTTATGTAATTTTTGCTCTATCATAAAAGTAATGACAACGTTTGTACTAGCATTATTTATTTGAGGAACGGTTCCGTACTTTAAAATAAGTGCAAGAACGATTATTTTGCATCGTTTCATATGATATTCTCGGGGTAAATAAGTATGTACCATAATATAGAAACTTCTCCTTTTTTTTCATTCTTACCAGGAGAGGTGTGCGCAGCTATGTAAAAAATCAGAATCTCAAAAAATACAAAAGTATTTAATGTTGACATTTTGATTTGTTAAAAAACTGAATTAAAAAGATTTAACTCAATCTAAAATGAATAAATAAATTTTGTAAATGCTAGTTATTATTAATTAACTATTTAATGATTTAAACAAATTTAATATTTTTATATCACTTAAATTAAATTTGCAAACATATCAGGACTAAAAGAGAGAATTCTAACTAATGGATTTTTTTGATGATCATAAACCGTATAATAAAAAATTAATTTTTTTTCAATTTTTATAAATATTTTAGCTGAATAAAAATAAAGTATTAATTAAACTTCACTCATCTTACTTAAAATCCATTTCTTAAATCTGAAAAATACTGGTCAATAATCGAAAGAACACACGCAATCCACTTACCCAGTGTCACTATGGCTCTGGAACAAACGAGCCGCGTCATTTCTTCTCCGTCTCCGCGCAGGAACGTCGACTCCAGCCTAACCTTTCCCTAAAAATTTCCCATTGAACCACCCCCGTTAAAAATCGGCCATCCTTTACGGCATCGGGCTAGCAGCATGACAGCAACGCCGGCGCGCTGAGACATGTCCTTCATCGACTATGGCTTCGACATATTCCCATTCGGTTCGCGAAAGCATCGCCAGGACGTCGACAAGTCCGGGGGCGACTGCCTGGCCTCGCGACAGTTCAAGAATGACGCGCCTGAGGAGCAAAATTCCTGCTATCACCTGATTATCGATCATCTGATTGATCTTGGAACTTATACGGAGAACGAGCTTAGTCTGGTGCGCGCGGAGCTTGATAGGTACAGGAGCCTCGAGCTTACCTATGAGCAGATTCAGCAGCTGCAAAGCGTGAGTTTATCAGTGAAGTTTGTTTTAGTTTTATTGGTTTGAATTAGTGGAAGTCGAGCTCGCTCACTGGGTATGTTCGTTGATTTTTATTGACTTTCATTGATTCAATCTGAGAGCGATTAAAGTTCATTGAGATTTTTAAATCAGACTTCTGACTGTGTGATATTGATGTTTAATTGTGGAAATAATGGATTTAGCTTGGTGGTAGTACTGAGTTCAAAAATGAAAACAGCGAGGGATTGATCAGGACTTCGAAACGAGAACATTATAGATCTTTTATTATCGGTAAAAAAAAAACAAATTATATTTAAAATATTGATTAGTATCTAGACTAAATAAATTAAAAATATAATTTCATTTATATTTAAGACGACTCTAAGAGTTAAGTCTAATAAGATAATGCCAATAAATAACGTATTTTTAGGACAATCAAACGAAAGCTACACCAGCTCGACATTGAATCTAAATGAGTCCGACAATGCATGGAACGTAAGTAACCTCGCTAACTCACACTATCTCTACATAAACCAAGGCAGAATTTTAGCAAAAAATAAGGACTTCTGACTGAAAACCGACCAGAAACGACAAGACAAACCAATCAGCCCAAACTCACTAACTTATCCACCAGGCTCAGAATCCGAATTTCTCGTTCGAAGAGGAGACCAGCGGTGGTTGCTGCTGCGGTAAAAATGTCGAGACACCAAAGCAAGACGATTTTGGCTGCGGATGTTCTTCCAGGAGATCAAGCTGCCCAACTCAGCAACGTACCAGCGGGGAGGCTCCTGTTTCGGACAGGACTTTCAGGCAGACGATTATCCAAAAGGATTCGGAAATCATTTCTTTAAAGACCGAAAATGCGGTTAGTATAGGGTATAGGCTTAATAGAACGTTTATGGTTTTGATTTTTGTGAGCTAACGCGAGTTGCGATCTCAGGCCAAGGAAGCGGAGCTGCGGGAACTCGAGGAGCAGAACAAGAAGATGGAAATGCTGATTGACAAGATGAAGGACGATATCGAGCTTTTGGAGAATAGCACGAGAGTTGGTACAATTGTTCAGAGCGATAACGCGATTTAGATATGGGAATGTTAGCTATAGATGTTTTGTCATTTGTAGATCTCGCAGACGCAAATTGTCGACGTCATTCAGCAGAAGAACGATGAGCTTGAGGCCCTAAGGGAACACGTAATTACATCACAAATATTTTTTTTTCTTACATAACGTTCATCAAAATGATTTGATTGATCGTTCGATTTGAGCCAGACGGAAAGAATAAAAGATGAACTGAGGGACGAGAATCATGCCAGACTCATGGCGGAGGACGAAGTAATGAGAATAAACACTCTCCTTCAAGAGGCTCAAGTTTTGCGCAAAAATCTTTCAGTAAATACCAGTTGCAATCGAAACATCTAATATTAAGCTACTAAAACACTACTTACTCTTATTTATTCAAGGACGAGTTGAAAACCACGAAGCGTCGTTTAGAGTCATTCGAGTGTTCTAATGCCTCGCAGGCGGCTCTCGTGAAGCAGCTGCAGCAGGAACGCGCCAACCTCGACAAGCAGAACTGTGAGCAGGAGAACGAAATCGAGAAGCTGCTCTGCATAGTCAAGCGCCTCAATGAAAAATACGACAAGTCCAAGGTGAATACAAAATAAATAAGCCAGACCCTCCAGTTTACTTGTAATTTCTTCTTACGTGCTCAGAGCGAGCTAAATCACGCTAAGGACGAGATCGAGATCCGCGAGAGAAAGCTGGCTCAGTGCCGCGAGCAGCTGGAGACGATGGAACGCGAAGTGAACCGTCTAATCGGCGAGCTAGCCGATTGCCTCGGTAGCTGCTCGGTTCGTGACGCGATGAGTCCAAGGAGCGGAAGCTCGGTCGACATGTACTCCCAGGCGCGTGAGCTCACCCGCGGGCTGAACAGGATCGTAAGAGAGCACGAGCAGTGCCAGGCTCATAGAATGGACCTGATGAGGGAGATCGATCGGCTTGGAGCTATTAATCGAGCGCACGGTTTAGGTGAGAAAGTGAGAGTTTGTTTATATGGTAAGTCTGTGCTATTTTCATTGTGGTCTGTTCACAGACGCCATCGAAGAGATTAAGAATGATGCCAGTCGCGAAATCGCTAGGCTGAAGCGAGTGGTCACTGGGGCTGATAATTACCATGCCATCAAGGTACACGACAAAGCATTTCCATCTGTACGTTAATTTATGTATAAAATTACAATTGGATGATCTATAGATGGACCTGAAACGTATCGTTGACGATCTGCTGAAGCGAATGGACGCACGTAGAGCCGAGAAGGCTGAGCGAGTCTACCTGGAGGTCGCCAGTGAGGCATCTTTAGCGCTTGAGAGACTCGATAAGAAAATGAACGATCATGACGTCTACCGCAGGTGCGAGAGCTTCCTGCTCTTGGAGCTGGAAAATTTGCAGGATGCTCTTGATGGCGCTGAGAAAGCTATCAACGGTATCATCTTTAATCTTTTAGTTTTCGTGATTTAATATGCAAGTGTCATAGATTACTTGAATCTAAATGATGCATAATTTTTGTTATTTAGATTTAGATTTGAAAGCATATACATCGGACGAGAGTGGGCTGAGCAAGCAGTACGAAGAGAAGAGGCAGCTTATGGCTGCCAACACTAATTATTCTGCCATTGAAAGCGTTTTGTCGAAAAAAATTCTGCAACGGGTTCAAAATTCAACTCAAATCGTAATAAGGATAACGACAGCACTACGCGATGGTATTTACAGTATATTTATAATTATTTTCTCAACAACTAATTCATATTGTTAACTTGCATTATTATCTATCGCTTTGTTAATTATTCATATTTACGTAAATTTAGATTCAAACTTGAAGGTGACTTACAATAAAAAGTTGGAGAGCCAATTGCAACAAACTCTGTCAGCTCTCAATGAAATCGGAGTCGAAAAGTGTCAATTGCAGAGTGAAGTCGAATCGTTAAAAGCAGAATTGAGCAGTAAATCAAACGATTTACGATTGATCAACGAAAAAGTGCAATCCAGGTCATTAAATTTTTACAACTCAATCAGCTGCAACTACACATATGTAAATCGATCAATAAATTAATACATATAATCCAAATCTACATACAGGTTCGAAGCGATCCGCCAAGAAAACGAGAACCTGCGCAAGTGTGCGCAGTCTTTCGAGAAGAAATACTTAGAAAGCCGCGCGGACAATTCAGCCTTGATAAAAAAAAGCGACGAGATGATCGAAAGTCTGCAGCGCGATTTAGAAAACAGGGATTCTCGGCTAAAGGAATACCGCGAGTTCAACGACTACCTGAACATCAAAATCGCTCAGTCTGCCCAGATGATCGAGCAGCAACAGAATACAATTGTCGAGCTGAACGAGCGCAGGGTGAACCTGGACAGTTTCACCGCTCTGCATGACCGGATCCACGAGCTTGTCAAAGAGAAGGAGGAACTCACCGAAAAGTATTCCATACTTGAATCCCAGCTGCTCAGTTATGAACGGAACAACAATAAGCTTCAGAGCAATATTGCCAAGGTTTTAGAAGATAATGAGAATCTTAAGAAGGGTATTAACGATTTCAAGGAAGAGAATGATAGGATGGCGGCGAATCTGGCGAAGATAGAGAGCGAGCAGACGAACCAGCTGTGCTTGAGGTGTGATCAGATGATCGAGAAGATCGGTGCGATGAGGAAGAATTCGGAAAAATTGGCAAAGAGCGTCTTTACCAACACGAACGATTCGGTGTTTAAGAATATGGAAAGGGAATTAAAGGCACAGAGGGATAAGGTTTGTGAAGATTCAATTTTAAATTTCTATAAATTTTAATTGAATTTTAAATAGTGGTTTAATTAATTTGTAATATGATAGCTCAATTGTCAACAAAAGGAACTAATTATGCAAGAGAAAGAGATCTTCGACAAAAGCAAGACAATCGAGCTGCTGAACAACGAGATCAGCAAGATGAAGAAAGACAGATCGGAGGAGAGTCTAGAGATACTTCAAAAACGCATCGAGACTCTCACTCGCGAGACGACCGAGCTGAGGAACGAATTAAAGGTAGGTTCACTGACACGAGGGAACAATAGCTTTGAAAAAGATAGGAAGAAAAAGAAAATAACTAAGGAATTAAATTTCAGCAAACATTAATGAAGTACGAAGATAAACTGGCTGAAATGCACAAGCAGTATAAGCACAACGAGATCGAGTTACACAAAAACCACACCGATAGCATAAGGCGCCTCGAGGCCAAGTACAACGAGATGATGAAGGAGGAGGGCAAAATATTCAGCACGCAAAGTTGGCTTCAAGTAATTATTTTTAATTACTTTATATAATGTTGTTTATTTAACTGCTTGCAAAAGGTGATCGATGACAGCAATCTTTAAAAAATCGTTTGCTCCTTATAGTCCCTAAATGCAACAGAATTACAAGAATTGCACGACAAGATTTGTAAAACTTCGTACTGTGCTAACAATGATAAAGACGTTTACGAGAACCAAACGAAGAAAGTTTTGAACAAAAACATCAAGAAGCCTATTCAAGCGAAAAAAGGTTAAACCTAAATTAAAAACAAAATTTAGCCATCCAATTCTACTCTCCTATGCTGCAATTAATATCTTCTTTTTCGTTACAGAGTCAGCACGAAACATAAAAACATCAGCGAGCGCCGTGAAGCCGAGCAGCCGGCAGCGGATCTCCTCGCGGGAAACCGCCAGCACACACTCCATTATAATTCCAGAAAAAGACTACACTCACGCTAAGTCGAGGCCCAATTCTGTGAGTAAAAAGTAGCGAGACATTGAAACTGAGCTTTGCATATGATTAACATTGTTTTTCATGCTGTTGATTCAAGACAACGCGGCTTAGGGACTGTTTCGTTTACCAGTGCGGAATGCGCACTAGTCGTTACGAGTGACGGGATTTCGGATAAATTCGATAAGTTTAGTGCTGAATCTAGAGAACCTAGTGACGTGTATCGTGAAAACGGATTGTTAAATTATCATCGTGAAAAATGTATCACTTTTTTCGACTGCGTGCCGTTTTTTTAATGCTCTATTTGTTTTGTGATGATTTACTAGTGAGTGTCTCGAAAATAATTGTATAAGTATATTTAATTTTTGTGCGTGTAATAATTTATATAAATAATCTTTTTATTTTTGTAAATAAACAAATAAGCTACAAAAAATTGTCTAGCTACATTACAGATAAGTAACCATTATAAAATTCCTATCACAATTTAAAAATTATAAAATACATTCATTAAACAAAAATGAAAGGGCAAGAAAAGTTCTCAAGCCTACCTGAGTACACACAGGCGTGGTAAACTAATCGCTAATCAGCGCTCAACGATACAGAGCCAGAGGAAAAAAAGGTGTTTAGCACTAGCGCAGCGGCGGCGGGCCGAGTTATTAATGACACTTGCTGAGTCAGTCGCGGGACAAACTCACTTGAAACTTTAATATCCCGGCGAAGGAGCGAGCGAATGACTCGCGTTGAGTAGTGTCGCACTCCAATATTACACCGCGCGCACGTGCACACGTCGAGTGTCAAGCGCGCTGGGCTATATAGCTCTCCGATGTATCTGATTCCTAGTCTCTCTTTTTTTTTATCAAATATATATGATAAGTTGCGAGATTTATTATATATTGAGAAGTGTCGGCCTAGTTTTGAGATCGAAGGAGTTTAGTTTTAGAAAAGGAAAAAATATATATGATGGAAGTGAAAGGTTTAAACATGTCTATTAAGTAGACAAATAACTATGATTTTCTTTAAACCTGAAAATATTCTTTGAAATAAAAAAGTAAAATTGTGTCAGATTAAAGTCGATTAAAAAATGATAGATAAGGTTTTAATAAGTATTGCTTTGCCGACCTAAATGATAATATTCGTTCCAATTATTAATTTCGGTCATTTCTTTTAAACTCTCGCTAAATTCCAATCCTCATCCGAATTAAAATCTCCATTCCGACCAATGAAGACAGCATCTTACTTACGCTCCCCACGGAAAAGCACAAAGATCCGGCCATCATTCGCGCCTATTACTTTCAAATTTCCCTCCATTAAAATTCAACGCCGATTCCCGAGCTCGCTTCGTCGCGCTGCCTCGTCACAGATAAGCCACCCGCTGTCTTTTTAAACGGCGTGGAAGGGGTGTGACCTCCCCTTTTTTTTTCTCTCAATGACGCGCCACAGGAGGGAAAGCCGCGACTTTCGAGATTGTCAAATATAAATCGAGGGAGAGCTCTTTACGCTTTTCACGTGTCATATCTCCAAAGCCCTTCGATGTATATCGCTTATTTGTGAGGGGGGAGCGATTCTTCGTGGAATTTATGTCGCTGTAGTTTAATTTTTTTCCATTGCTGGTTGTTGGCTCGGAAGGCGGCTGTTCATTTTATTGTTTGATTACATTGGATTGATAATTCAATCTCGTGAGTTTTTATCCATTCGGATATATTTAGATAATTTCCAGAATTCTTGGATACTATGTTTTCTAAGATTTAGTTCTTTAATCAATTCTTTATCATGCTGATGTTATCTTTCACGTTAAATATTTCTAAAACGTATTTTTAAGATAAATCATTATAGCTCTGAGAGCTTTACTCGAACTATTCAGTTTACTGCTACATTTTGTACCTATAACTTGACATTTTTTCTTACACATGTAGTGTTCAATTACTATATTTACGTTATTTCATAGTTTTTTTTCTTTTTATTTTTTAAGTCAAAATTGGTCTGAATATGGCAACTAAATATGAAAAAACATGTGGTTTGTATACAATTTTATTTTGATTTCCTAAATACTTTTTCTAAAATGTTTTCCGTTATTTTTTGTAGAACAAAACATCCACATTTCAATTCAAATACCAAGGAAAAAAGTAGTACTATTGACTATTATTGCACTTTTTATTATTTCAACGAAAGGTAACTTTTTTATAACATTGCTAAGAATATAATAGTATATTGTTCAACTAGGGAGGAAAGTTGGCTTTTTCTAGCGTTCGGCGCCCGAGACGGACACGAGTGCTCAAGACATCATCCGGTTCTGAAAAAGTCACTTCCTCCCTTGTTAAACACTGTGCTTTTTTAACAAGAGCATGCAGAGGCCCTTTTTTCTGCACAGAAAAAGGACGAAAAATCGTGGGCTTCACAGTGTTTATTATTACAATAATAATTTATGTTTTTCAATATTTTTGTTTTATTTTTTTAAATTTTCAAAACTTTTAAATGTTTTAAAAATTTTTGAATTTTTCCAAAATTTTCAAATTTTATCAAATTCTTTCAAATTTTTTCAAAAAAAATTTTTCAAAAAAATTTGAAAATAATCAATACTTTAATGTGCAACATTTTGACTATTTTCGAGAGCCGGGAGCGAAAATTTTTCTCAGAAAATTTGAAATGAACGGAATGCTGAATATTTCTGATGCACGAAAAAGAGCCTTTTTCATGCACGTCTTGAAAAAAATAATTTTGTTACTGCTAATAATAGATCTTTTAATTAATGAAAGTGCTTTGTTACGTTATCGTTAGAGTTATCTTGTTAGTTATAAATTATCAAATCTAATCACAATTATAGTAGTATCAGATAAAGGGTATAATGTTTCGTGATTGAAATGACCGAAATGTCGAAATAAATCGTTCAAATTTTATTTAAAATAAAGTTTGATAGAGTATAATTCAAATTTGCAGGATATGTTGTTGTAAACCGCAATAAATGGATCCCTAACCCAAGTGTTGTGATCGGTGACAATAACAAAATATTGTCTTTTGATATAAATTCTGAGAATTCCACTGTGATCAAATTCACAAATAATAGTATAGGAGCATTAGGGATTTATCTTAACAAAGGATTATTTTGGAGCGAGGGTACAGAATCAAAGATTAGTTGTTTTTTTCAAGATGAATGTGACAATATAACATTTACAAAAAGATGCATCCCTCAAGCTATTGCAGTCGATTATGTAACGCGAAACATATATATTATTGACAAATTGGCTGGAACACTAAACGTGATCGACATGGAAGGTAAAAATTATGGAATCGTACTAACAGATTTGATGAAGCCACATGATTTAGTTTTGGATCCCTCTAAAGGACTGGCGTTCATTGTACAACAATCAGTTTCGGTATTTATAAATCCATTTCCTTGAATTTATAACTTTTATTAATAAAGAATATTGTATGAAGTGTTATTTGTAGATACTCAAAGTAAGTATGGATGGAAGCTCACCAACAGAAATCGTAAAGGAGATCGCAGTGTCCAGCATTGCCATAGATCGCAGACAGAGTAGAATCTACTGGGCAATGGACTACGGCTTGGAAAGTATTATGAGCGCGAATTACGAGGGTAAACGTCGCTTGGTAATGGCTACTACTTCGTCCGTAGACAGTCTAACAATCGCGTTCGATCAATTATTTTGGTTACGACCCGCGACATGGATCAGCAATTCAACTTTGCTGTCCTGTAAGATAAACGGAAGTACACAAATTTGCGCTAATGAAACAGAGCACGTATCGTTCTTTAATAATCCAAAAACAATAAAAGCCTTTCCCGAATTTGATCATTATGCACAGATTGATCCATGTAAGAAGAGCCAGTGCCAACAATTGTGCTTGTTAAGCTCAAGTGAACCTGGATATAGGTGTAGTTGCCGACTCGGTTGGCGATTGAACGCAGACTTGAAAACCTGTAGACGAATCATCAGTTTTTTGCTCTATACTCGGGGAAATTCAGTGAGAGGAGTAGATCTCAACGATACAAGTGTTCAAATTTTTTCGCCTATACGTTTGGTAACGAAACCATTGATTAAAAAGGAGACGATTGATTTTGATTATGATCTGCGGAACGACAGCTTTTACTTTAGTGACGATAAAAATATTTACAAAGTCAGTATGGTTCGAGATGGGATGCAGAAGCTTGTTTACACAAGCAATGACAGTTACATTAAAAATATCGCTGTCGATTGGCTTTCCGGATATTTGTACTTCTTCGAAAAGAAAGATGATGAGTTGGCCAAGTTGAAAGTTTTGGATATTAATCATGGTCAAAATTATCGAGCAGTTGACGGGCCATCTATGTATGATGGCTTCAAAAGTACAAATCAGACAGTTACGCATTCATTAATAGTTTATCCGAATCTCGCTTATCTTTTTTATCACATCTACGATTCCAAAAATAACCAAATGATAAAAAAAATGACAACTGACTGTTCATTTAGTGAAAAACAAAAAGAAGGGGAGGATGTTGGGTTAAGTAAAATAAATCTAGCAATTGATTATGAAGAAAATAGACTTTTTTATATCAGTGGGTTAAATTATTTTACTGATGTCGATATGGATCTATTAAATAAGAAAGTACATTTTGGACCTGTTAAAGATTTTAAGAATCCGCGGACCATTTTTGTATATCGCAACTGGATTTTTGTTAGTAATCTAACCAGTATTTGGAGATTTGACAAACGAACTGGCCAAAATGTGGAAAAATTAATTACTTTGAAAGCTTCTGGTAAGAATTCTGAGAAGATATCCGGCGTAAGAGTAGCCAGTGAGACTATACAGTCAATGCATAACGAGAATCCTTGTCCAATACAATTTGGAAACTGTACTATAATGTGTTTGGAGAAAATATAATGTTCTTTACAAATATATTTTAAGAAATCTATACACCATATCAATGAAACAAAGAAAAAAACATTCCCCTTCCTCCCTACAGCCATCCACAAGCTTCCAGCTCCACACATCCAGCGAGGCACGCATTGCAAGGGTTAATTTTAATTATGAGATAATGAGCGCGCGATCGCCGCAGCAGCGATTATCCAGCTCCCTCCATCACAGCAGACTGGGGTAACAATGTACTAGCTAGCAAGGCCCGCAGCCGAGCACAGAGCCCACCCCCTCGGCAGCCGACATAATTCGTTAACTGCCGTCGAATTAACTCTCGCGCCGGCGGTGTCCTTTGAGAGTAAACGCTCGTTAGTTAAATCCGGCGGTTTCTCTCTCGATTGACTCCGATCGGCTCTGGATTAAGCCGCAGCCCCTCGTCGCGCGTCCGACATGTCTATTCCTGGCTTGCCTCTATGCGTAATGCTGTTTTGCCGCGGCGCTCCCCTTCTTTTTAAGCGCGAATCTCATTCGGCAAGGCGCGTACTTAAGGCGTAATGAGAAGCGAGAGGGCGAGCCGAGAGGAGGATTAAAGCTTAGGGAAGATTGAAGAAAGGAGGCTGGCTAAACGCTTTAGATGGAGTAACGATCTTCTCTGATGACGCTTTCTGTATAACCATTGATTTTGTGAAATCTTAAAATTTTATAACTCTATTTCTTTGGTGTTTTTTATTTATTCTATCTTATACAATTATTACGCATCAGTAAATGCAATCAGATTTGAAAAGCTTGAAACTTTTAAAAATTTTGAGACACAATCACCAAGCCAATCGCTCAGAACCATAAATCAAGAAAGCATCCTTACACAAGACAAGAAAACAAAAACACTTTGCTGCGCACCGAGCAATTAAGCCGATCGCGACCTATATATAACAATAAAGAAAAAGAGGAATCCCAAACCCCAGCGCACCGCAATCCCATCCCCCCTTCCCATCTGTCCGTCCCCTATTATTATATTATATACGTCCTTCCAGTTGATCGGGCGGGCGGGATATTTATTTCTGCTCCCCGAGAACGGCGAAACTATAGATGAGAAAAGTTCTCCTCTCTCTCTCCGTAAGAAGCCTTTCTCCGATGATTTACGATATACGTGGCGCTCGCGCGCGTATTACAACTTTCCGCGTATATATCGAAATGAATTTGTTTAAAGCGATCCTGAGCCCGATCAGCCAGCCAGATAGAGGAAAAGATTCTCCTTTATCTGGCGCGCCTATAACCGAATATATAGGGGGCGGAAGGGGGTAAGAAGAGGGGAGGAGCCCCCATGCGCGCAGCCACATTTCGCGGCACATTGAATCGAAGGACTTTAAAGTCGGTGCGTGTGGCGCGTCTGCTGGAGAGCGGGAGAACTGCGGGAAAATTTAACGGGGAAAAAAGAAAGGAGGGATGTGTCTATGTGTGTGTGTAGATGAACCCCTCGCTGCGGGCGCGTGTCTGATTTAATAACCGGAAGCGGTCATGCGTGCATCTACCAGCGCGGCCGGCCTACACGCGGGCTTTTGATAACAAGGTGATCTCTGGGAGGGGGGAGGTAAAGAGTTATAGTGCGTTGTAGTTAATTCGAATGTTAGAGAGGTGGTCGGGAGGGTTATTTTTTCAAATTTTAGGACGGGTTCGTTGATTAGAGTATTATGATTTGATTCTTATTTAAAGAGCTGAAAATAAATGCCTATTATTTTATAAATTTATTTCACTATATAGGTATAGAATCGTGTGAGTTGTTTTCGAATATCTATGATAATCTGTATTTATCGTATTAGAATTTTTTTAACTTATCATTTGACATTCCCTAATTTATTATCTTCCATCATGAAACAATTGACTTACCATTTTGAACTTACTTCTTAAAACACAAATCTATATCCCGCTTAGCATTCAACATAAAAAAGCCAAGCATCTCCAGCGAAGCTCCAAACGAACGCCTGCAACTGATTTTAAATTCTTTCCAATCGTCCCGAGCCAGCTACAAACCGATTGGCTACAAGCGAGCATAAAACTACTTCGACTCTCGGTCTATATAAGCGCGCGCACAAGCGAAAAAGGGATCGGAAATGGAAATTCTCCTTCTCTCCTGCGTGTATATTTACGACGGCGCGTAAAAGACTCGGCGTCGCGAAATTCTTGACGATCGCGGGAGGAAACATCGGACACGGCCTGGGCGGGCTCCTTTTAATCGTAACTCTCGAGAGCTGCATCGTCTTTCTTTATTTTTATGGACCGCAGCGCGATATCTCTTTTTTTCTTCGCCCAGAAAGCGGAGCTACGTACTGGCTTGTTGCGTGAAAAAGGGGCCGGAGTCAGTGTGTGGTCAGCCGCGCGGTGCCGCTTTGTTTGCGGCGCGTTGGCCGTTATGATATCGAGATGTAATGGATAATGCTGGAGTCTGGGTTTTATGAATATTTATGAGCTGGTAAACAGCGCTGAGGCCAAACAGACAGCCCGATCCTTGTTATTAGGTAATATAAACCCTTTCGATAATCTGGAGGCTGGCTGCAAGGGCGAATGAGAGAGCTTACGTTTTGTATAATGTGTACGTTGTAAAGTAGTGATTTGACTGCTGATGGGGGATCGACTTGTAAAATGTTGATAATTAATATATGGGGGGTCAAAATGTCGATCGATGTTTGACTGTTCGAGTAAAAGTACGTATTTGCGTGTGCAATTTTTGGTTTTTGTCCAACACATTTCAAATTTAAATGACACATCCAAAATTATTATTTAAAAATTTTATTAAAAGGTAGTGGTTTTATGGAAATTCAATATTAAATTTGAAATTAATAAACTATAAAACACTCTTCAATTTTTCAATAAGATTATCCGGTCAAATAATTTAATTAAGTTACTGCAGTGCATATTTCATTTTCACCCGACATCACTTATCTTTTTCATTAATCTTTCATAAACTTTTAATTAGTATAATATAAAATAAATAAAAAAAATTTTCATGACAAAATCAAAACATAATTAATCAGTCAAACGAAAAAACATAAACTAATTACCTTAATACACATCCCAATACACTTAAGGAACCAAATCACCGCTGAAGCCCAAACTACCTCAACGCTCAAAATCCCAACTAGCAAACGCTCCGCTCACTAGCCCCGAGTCCACCCACACTCCAGCCCCTTCTTCCCTTTCTACACTTCGTTCCAGGGGTGTCCAGCCGCAGAAAGAGCGTTTAGGCGCGCTCGGTCCGGCCAAGCGACTGACCACACTGATACAGCACGTTGAACGAGCTCGATAATGATAATAATTATTAGCGCGCGCCGCGCGTTATCTCCAAGTCGGGGCCGGCTCCTCGCATTCCCCGGCACGTATGCGTCCTTACGGCCCCTTTTATATATGCGCGTATACGCGGCTGTATATTATATGTATACATTGTTGGCCGCCTCTTTTTCGTACTTTTACTGCGCCGGGGCTGCCTGTGGGAAGCTCGTTAAAATTAATAATTTTATGGTTGGGGGTGGGAGGTGATTTGTTGGATAGAGGTTTTCGGAAGGTACTTGCTGAATGGATGGGTATTTTAAAATGGTGTTATAGATAGATGGGAGAATAAGGAGGATGATGTGTTTATATTTTTGTGTGTAGATTTTTTACTGAAATCGTGGATCTTGCTTTTTCTATAATATATCAAATGACATTAATATTTATGATAATTAATGATTTTTTTATCCTATTGTTTTTCGTTTATTGTTAAATCAAAATAGTCGTAAATCATATTTTATAATTTTATGTGTCGCAATGCTCATAATAATGCAGTTTATAAAATTGTAAATTTTATATGTAAATTGTAAAAATTATAAAGTTGTAATATAATATGGAACTATCTTATATTGCCCCATCATCACCCGTACTAATTTTGCCCCATCATCACCCGTACTAATTTTTCAAAAACTTTCAGATGAATCAGTCTCTTTAAGTTGATTAGCAAACTCGCCATTTCCTCCTATCCCTCCTTTCTATCCTTGCAAACATCCCATAAAATCCAGAAAAGAAAATATTCCAAAACATCATGTCAAATACACATTCGCAGAATAATTTTTTTTCTCCAGTACAGCAATGATTTATGCAGAAGAATATTAAGCAAAAGACGCGCGCGATATTGACTGAGGCACGCTTCGCGCGCAGCGAGGAAAAACATCCTGAGCTAAGGCACTGGCGGCGGCAGTCTCGGATGTTTTGAT
>JAPYZA010001272.1:0-21774 GCA_030522685.1 Eupelmus azureus | reverse complement strand
ATATATATATATAGATAAATGACTATTTGTGACGAATTAATAAAATGTTGACCATATCTTATCCATATCTCCATTGCCAAGGACAAAGGATAATTTTAATAAGTCTTTTTACAAGGCTATAAATTTTATGACAAAAAAATATAAATTCATCGATCCTAACTTATCTAGTTGCTTATCATTACAATTCTTATAATCCAGCGGATTTGAACATTTTTCCGCTAGCTAGTTTAAAAATATCGTTCTGCCTCTTTTTTTATCTTAAGTACAAAATAAATTTTTTATGAAATATATAAATATTTAAACGGAAGCGCGAGTACGCAGTCACTGTCACAATCGTGATTGTTCCGCCGGGTTGTCGTGAGGAAATCGTGCGTGCATGGAATTGGCATTTCCGGGTTCTCTTTTGAAGCCCAAACTCTCGTAAAATGGAATGAGACGATCTCGGCACTCCAATGTGATTTTGTAGCACTGCAGACTCTTTGCTAGTTGCTTCACGGCCATTACGACAAGCTTACCAAGCTGTTTACCTCTGTAATCGCTATTCACCACGACATCCTCCAAGTGTCCACGCTGTGATATAAAATAAACACTCTAATTAAAAATCTATGTAAATGATTTAATAAAGTTTATACAAAAGGCAAGTTTCTTTTAAAAGTGACAAGTCACTTTACTAGAAATTGAGATTTTTTGCATTTAGATTATTTGTAAAAAAATGCATTTTTTAATGTTGAAACAGACATATTTGTTATAAAACTCTCAATCAAGATAGAGAAACTTTTTTATAATCTCATATTTTAATGAAGTATACAAACCAGTCCACAACTGTGAATGAATTTTTGTTCAATAACAAGTGTAGCACTGCCTATAACTTTTCCACAGTTTAAATCTTCCACTACAATAACATAGTACCCTCCAGAACTTTTCATTCCATGAAAACGATCTGTAAAAAATATCAGTATAGTTTAGTGAAGAAAATGTTTAGTAGATCTTTTATAGTATAAGCTTTAAACTCACTTAAAAATTGATCCTTAGTAACATTTCCCACTTCAGTTAATTGACTTAAAAGTTGTAAAAATCCTAAAAAAAGTTATTTGAAAATAAATAGTCATAATTAAATAAAGAGTGGTTCTTTAAAATTATTATTAATATTAAGTTACCTTTATCATAATCTCTGCTATTGAGAGGTCTAAAAATAAGACCATCACTGCGTAATTGATGTGCTACCCTTTCTAATAAATTTGGATTGAATAAATCTACACCATCTGCTCCTGATGAGAGACTCTAAAAAAATACATATTATTTCAGTTTAAATAATCACAAGTTGAAGACTATAAATAATGATTTTAATTTTAAGCCTACTTATCATTTTAATAAATATTTAGTATTTAATAAAACCTATGATTAATAATTACATTAGATATCAATTTTTATTTTATATACTTTAAAGAGCCAAAGAAATATTGTAAACAGATAAATTTTGAATACACTAATAATATAATTACTCAAAATTCAAATTCTGTCATATATTGTATTAAAAAAATCGCAGCGTGTAGGTATATGCATCAAGAGAAAGTCCCACATAGTAAGAATTATGAAGTGAGATAACTGAGATATATTATAAAGGTAAAATCAATAAAAATATGAAACTACACTTATATATCTAGGCAGTTTCGCAATTCAGATGTCAAGGTTAAAAGTCTCTGGAATTAGGAAAAAATTCAATTAGCGAGCATCCACGTAAGCTTAAACAAACATCGAAAACAAATGTAGCGCGCAATAATTACGTAGAATGGAAGAAAAGAATAAAAGATATGGTAGTGCAGAGCGTTTACTTTTTAGCGCGCATCACTGTTATCAATTGTTCTACCTACTGGCGCGCGCTTGTCATTTGACAGAAAGCTGATTAATTTTAATCATCGGTATCCAAACATATGGACCTAACCTGTGCGCGCGATCTGTCCGTCATCGCTGCGGCTGCAGTGGGACTCTGGCAGGGTAGACGTCGTCGGTGGACCGGTTACACACGCGCGACTGAACTCTCGGAGTCTCGGCACTGTGCAGCCGCGCAGCCGCTGCGAAACGCCAAACGAGATGTGTGTAGGTGCACACATCGATACACGATACCTCACGTTCCTATGTGCCGATGTGCGCCTGTGTGCGTGTGTGCGTGTGTGCGTGTGTGTGTGGGGGCTGGGTGTCCTAATGAACAGTTATGAACGAGTTTTATTCGAGGTTTTCGGGAGAGGAGCGCTTCGTCGAAGCTTCTTCGCTCTTTCTATAGATATCTAATATATTTCGATTTTTTCTTTTTTTTGGCGGCGATCGTCGGATTATAAGTATACCTATTTATATCAGTTTTAATCTTAGATTTTTACAATTTATATTGTTATGTTAAAATGAATTTATTAAATTTACTCAGGTATGACTTATTTTTATTCTATAATTTTGTTAGTTATGTGGAAAAACTTTTATAGAATATATAGATTTTAACTATTTATAAAGTATTATTTAATAGAAACTGGAATTTAAATTTGTTGATAACGTTCGTTAATGATTTCAAAGATAAAAATTACCATTAACGCATAAGCGTACAAACTTAAAATCTTATCGTTCTTAAAAATATTTTTCCAAAATGTGTAAAGTAATTTTTTATTTTTATGACGAAACATTTACAGAAACTTATATTATAGGTACATTACCTAATTTTCTTAAATAGAGTGTTTAAATTTTATAGAGTATATGATTCTAAAGGTACCTATATGCTGAATTATAATATCAAGTCTGAGTAGCAATCTTTTAAATTACATAATATTTAGAAATAAAACATGATATTATCCAATATTTACCTTTTTATAAGTAATAAATATAAGATTTGAAGAAAAGTAATTTTATATTGATCAAAGGGAGTAGATTGAAATTACCAATTATAAATATCAATCCTGTCGTGTGAGAGAGAGACTTGCTTTATATCTTCTGAGCATTTTAATGGGCAGCTCAGGAATTTTTGGGGTGTCGTTGCGTGCGCCTACCGCGAGCTCGTACTTTCACCGCGCCTATATAAGACTCCGGTTCTCCAATGTCTGCGTATACAGTCGCTGCGCCTTATGCCGCTTATCTGACGCCGCCGGTAACTATGAACACCGATGCGACCTTCACCTTACACACGTATAAGAAGCAGCGCGGAACAGATAAATAACGATCAGAGCGAAGGTCGTTCTCCACTCTCGACGTTTACTCAAAACGACCACGAGCAATTCTTTCTTCTTGCGACAAAAATTCGAATGTGCCATATCTATAGTTATGACCTTCTTTTTCTTCCATATTTTTTATTGCTTTTTTGAGATTATCAGATGTGCCAAGCGAAGAGAAAGGAAGATCAGACGGATTTTTTTTTTGCCTTTTCTGCTTTCGCATGTAAATTGAGAATATCAGTCGTTTACAGCAAGCCTACTTTGCCCATTTTCAGCGAGTCAAAAATATTTTAAATATTGCTTTTATCTAATTCAATTAGAAATAATTAGTAATATAATTATTTCAATAGTTATGCGCAGCTACTCCAAAAATCTGGTTCGAATCGAACAGAAATTTTTGTTTACCTAATGCAACATCACCGATCGCCGATCTATTAAAAAATAAAAAGAGTAACCAAAATATCCGAAGTAATAGGACTATTCTAATACGGATCTAACTTTAACCCCATCAATTTCCTGAATTTATTACATCCCGTAGAATTCACAATTTTTTCTATAACTTGTCTACAACGCGTGAATGCGGAACATAGTTGCACATGCTGAACGGCAAATTTAATACAAAAATTAAAAATTACAGCATTGGTATTTAATACAAAAATTACGTCAAAATAACTTTTTAAAACCATAATGTAATGCAATATACATTTTATATTCTAAAAATACTAATATTTTTCTATATAAAAGTATATTAAAAATAAATGGATACTTAAATATTTCTTAAAAATTATTTTTATTTAAAAAATATAACACCGCTCGGCCAGTTCCTTATATCTTTCGTATAGGAGTATAGGTAAAATTTCTTTTGCTCTGTATTTACATAATTCGGCAATATAATTCTAGATAAAGTATAATAGCCAAATAAAGTATATTTGAATTAAGCGCTCATTTATAATTATAGTTATAGTAGGACAGGCAGTCGCGCATCAGCTGTGCACATCACAGCACGAGTCGTGCAACTGAAAACAAGCCCAAACGTACACGTATGTGGACCGCATCTGCCATAATATACTTAAATAACATAACCTCATAGTGCACTTCTAAACAGATATTTTTATATGCACAAGTGCCGCTCTTTCAATGTTGTAAGGATTTTCTTAATAATTAAACTGTAAGAAAGAAAAGTTCGATCATCAACTTTTTCTTATAAATATAAGAAAAATGGTTTCCGTGCTAAATACGGTGGACACTGGTCATGAAGACATGATTCATGATGCAGAAATGGATTATTATGGACTTAGGTTAGCTACGTGTTCGAGCGATCATTCTGTCAAGATTTTCGACTTAAAAAATGGCTCGCAGAGTTTAGTTGCGGAATTGAAAGCGCACGTCGGGCCCGTCTGGCAAGTTGCTTGGGCTCATCCAAAATTTGGCAACATTCTTGCATCTTGTAGTTATGACAGGTAAATACAACACGCTTCTAACTCTCAATTTAATCAATTTCCATTAGAACGCTTCATTCAATATTTCCTAATTTCATCAGATATATTTTATTACTTTAGCATTTTCTTTAATTAAGCTTCTTATCCTATGGCATAAATATTTCAATCACATTAACAAATTTAGCTAAGTAGCTGTATCTGTCACTTTACTCTATGATGGGCCAATAATAATACAGGAATCATAAAAACAAGTATTAATAATATTATTTAAAGAAAATTCTATTCAATCTTTTCAAATTCATTCAAAGATTTATATTAAATTGAATTTATGCTAATGTTTCTGAATTTTAATAAAATATACATTTCAGGAAAGTTATCATATGGAAAGAGCTCAATGAGTGGACAAAAATTTATGAACATGCAGTCCATGATTCTTCGGTTAATTCTATAGCATTTGCACCACACGATTTTGGTCTTATTCTTGCCTGTGGTAGTTCTGATGGCTCTGTTTCTATTTTAATCAATAATGGAGACAGTTGGGAAACACAAAAGATTCCAAATGCACATACTATTGGTTGTAATTCGGTTTCTTGGTGTCCTGCAGTTGAACCTGCTTTTGATTCAACATCAAAAACACCTATCAAAAGATTGGCTACTGCTGGCTGCGATAATTTAGTAAAGATATGGAAAGAAGAGGGTGATAGATGGATTGAGGAAAATAAGCTCGAAGCTCATAGTGATTGGGCAAGTATAATGTTTTTTAATATTTATAAAACTTAATTTTTAGGCACAATCTATGAGAGAATGATTTACATTTTCACCATTACAAAAAACATGTTTATTAATTTTTTTCGAAAATTCCTTGACAGATATTATGTCTTGTTGAAAAAAGTTGACACTCTTATTTCCAACTTTGCTTGATCTCTTTAAGACCATAAATGCCATGATTAAATATTTAAAAAATCGATTTTGTAAAAAAATATTAAAAAAGATTCTTTTTTTATAAAATAAAAGTTCTATAATCTCTATAAGCACAATTTTTTCTTATATAAATTTTAATCATATGTCACTTCTTAAAATAATAAGCAATAAAAAATCATTTTTTATAACAGTTATAAAACTTTACTCTGAAATGTTATTGTGAGCAAAAAAAGCATAGCTGAAACAATGCTTCTAAATTTTAATTGTTAATTAAGTATTATTCTTAAATCGTCAAGAAATAAATACAAAAATCTATTATTTCACCTATTTACTCATACCAATATCTTTAATTTTTTTAATTTTTAATAGGTAAGAGACGTAGCTTGGGCTCCAGCAGTTGGACCACCAAGGGCAGCACTCGCATCTTGTTCTCAGGATCGCCGAGTAATAATCTGGACGTCAACGGACTACGTCAGCTGGACGCCACATATTTTAAATGTGTTTGACGATGTCGTGTGGAATGTCAGCTGGTCTCTGATGGGTGGAATTCTGGCGGTTAGTGGTGGGGATAACAAAGTTTCCTTGTGGCGCGAAAATACAGAAGGACAATGGATTAACATATCTGAGCTGAATAAAGGCCAAGGAAACATTAATAATCCAGATCAACGCGCTCTTTAAAAGAAATTTAAGCGATTTAGGCAAAGAACTGTTTTGTAAATTCATATGTTGTACAAGTAATTTGAATATAAGTTTATATAATAATATTAAAAATGCATTAATTTGTTTTTTCATTTTTTTTATTTTGTAAAAAAAATTTAATTCTGTGTGTATAACGAGGCTGTGAAAACAATGTCTCTTTTAATCTTAGTAGATGCTTCTTCCATTTTTTCTTTGAGTGCAGGATGACCAATAATAATGGCAGCATTTTTAACGTCTTGTAATGTTTCATTTAATTGTTGAATACATCGAACAATGATACCTTCTTGAATATCAGTTAACTCCATGATTTTTGCGAATGATTTTGCGCGAGCCCATTCGTAAACCACTCGAATTAATTGGAAACTCGGTTGAGGAATTGGTTCCAGCTCATATTTCTTTTCTATTTCGACCAATCTATCATAAACTTTTGTCATTTCTTTCTTTAACTATATAAAAAAATAATAAAATGTAAATTATAAATATAATATAATAATTATTATAATGGTTTCAATTCTAAGTCTAAAATATATGGAATGATGCATTGAAACGCACCTCGTTTAATCTAGGAATGTCTTCATCTTTGTCTTCTTCATTACTTCTATGCTGGAATACAAGAGAAGACAGCATTGCAGCAATTTCTTCAGGCTGCCAGTTTGTCAAAACATTATCAAGAACTAGTTCTGTTAAGAAAATTTCATATGTTCCCATTTCTAGAGCTACTCTACCTTTTAACGTAACTGAAAAAATTGATAAAAAATTTAGTAGAATGTGACATTTTTCTATTAAAAACATTTATCTTACCTCTGTCTTCATGATCTATATATTTTAATTCTTTAAGTACTTTTACCCTGCCCTCATATTCTGGATAATTTTCCAAATACTCATCACTAAGTTGTTTTACTAAGTTCTGCTTTTTTTGTTGTAGTTCCTTTTGCTTGAAAACTTGATCAAATTCTTCTTCAAAGTTAGGTGTATCTACAATTTTGTTTCTAAGACATGAAAGTTGTCTTGCAGCATCATGTAACAATAAATGTTTTGTTTGCAATTCGAAATCATTTAATTTCAGCTCTACAAAAGGCTGTATGATAGCTGGATTCTTATGTACTTCAAAAGACAATTTGAGAAGCTCATCCATTGCTTTTTGGCAGGATGGACCATAAGGAGCATCTCTAGGGTAACAATCAAATTAAATATTTTAAATATAATACTTGTCTACTATATATTTATTATATGTCTAGTTTTCTAGGCAAAAGTATTTAAATTAAGAATTCGTTACATAAAGTACTAATCAACGACCCTACCAATGGAAAAATTCGCTCTACAGTAGTGTTTATTTACATATAAAAGATTCTACATTTGAAAAAATACTTATTATAGAAAAAATATTCCCGTGGAAAGGGCTGTTGCGTTTTGTAGCATGTTTCACATATGTTTATAAATTGTTTTGTGCACGCTAACTTTTCGCATAGTGTGCCCCAAAAAACTCATTGTTTAATTTCATAAAAATTATTTTAAGTTTAATAACGAATAATTAATGAGTAAATTTTATAGCTAAATGAAAACTTACTTAAATCTAGGTATTTGTCTTTTTTCCCAATCAGCCCAAATTAGTTTACAGTTGACATCAGCCACACAGTTCGTTACTTCAATAATAGACGTCGCAGATATCAACAGAATCTCATGAGTAGGATTCTCAACCGGCTCGTACAATTTCTTTTGAATTAAACCCAAAATATTGTACCAAGTTTCTGCTCTATTACTATTTTTGGCAAGCTCTTCTTCTTTAGCACTGGTCAGCACAAACACTTTGTACATTACATCCTTCATTTTTTTCTGAACACCCAGGAAAATTGCCAACTTGTTGACGTGATGCTGATGACGAATTAGCAGCACCCTGCCCTCGACTAGAGCTTTCACAGCCTTCTTTGACTCGAGCACATAGGGCCAGAGTTCACTCCAGAGATTTAAGAAGTGTCTTCCCATATCGTAGAGCAGCTCCAAGTCCTTCTGGTGCTCGGCCAACGGAGGAGTCTCCTCAATAAGCTGTTTTATCCTGTCCAGCTCGTTTCTATTCTTCTCTTGATTTGACAGGGTCCTCACTTCCCTGAAAGATCTGCGCATCATGTCGCCCACCGAGATGGCCTCGCTAAGCCGCTTCAAATGCAGCACCATCGAGTAGGTCACCTTGAACTTAGAAACTAGATTCTGAGGCGCGCCAAGGGCCATGTCGCGCAGATCCTTCTCGCTAGGTACCTTCCTTTTACACATTATTATTACGGTGCCAGTCTCGTCGTGACCTCGCCGACCAGCGCGACCGGCCATCTGGATGTATTCGGTGGGTAATAGATTTCTGAAGCCATTACCGTCGAACTTTTCCACAGAGTCGAAGACAACTGTCTTTGCTGGCATGTTTACGCCCATAGCGAAAGTCTCCGTTGCAAATAGTACCTACAAAATAAAATGATTAGTTTTTTTACAAAATCAGATGAAATTTTAATTTCTGAAATTGATGTAATGCAACTTTTCCAAAGAATGAACTTTATAATATAATTTCTTTATTATATTATGAATTTTTTTATGTTACCTTAACTATGCCTTTTTGGAAAAGCATTTCTACGATTTCTTTTAAAATCGGTAAAATACCACTATGATGAACGCCAATGCCGAATGTTAATAATTTTTGCATCTTTATGACCTGCGGCAATTGGGAATCTGTACCTTTTAAATGTTTGATTGACTTCTTGAAAAATTCTTTTACATACATTTGATCTCCATGTGAAAGTAAACTCTCTGTAAAAGCATCTACAGTTTTATCACACCTGTTCCTTGATAAAGTAAAAATCACTACTGGCAAATTATCCTGTGAAAGAAAAATACACAAAAGTACATTATGCACCTAGGGAGTAAAAGTAAAGAATGTCTCAGACTGCGTGTAATTGTCACCCGAGCCGAAGGCGAAGGCTGAGGCTTTCTTTACTTACTCCCATGGTGCATATACTATTTTTCTCCATGAGGAGCGTAAAATGCGTACTGTAGAATTCGCCCGCAGGGCGTACAGTACGCACTTTACGCGCCGTTTGGAGAAAAAGCATTTTTACAAATTTTTAAGTTTAATTAAATTATAAATAAAAAAATTTTATTTTTTACTGTTGCCGTCAGATGTAGTAATAGAGAATGCCATAGTTTGTTTTCTTTACGTGTAATCGAATTGACTTTAACTTTGTCTTCTAATTCCTCCTTTTCTTCTTGTGCTGCAGTTACTGCGTTTACTGTTTCTTCAGCACTCGCATTTTTTAATACAGTACTTGTAGACTTCATAACTAATGAGGGTTTCTGTTTAGCATGCTGATATTTTGATTGTTGAAGTTTAGCTTGCTTTGCTGAAGCTTTTTCCTTTTCATTCTTAGCTTCTATAACACTACATAAAAAATTATTAATATATTAAAAAAAGAAGATTTAAAATAATTCAAGTACTTATTTATTTAATATTAAGTAAAATAAGTTTTTACCTGTTTCGTTTAAATTGGCCCTCCTTATCAATTAATAGAAATAATTGATCTTTTGTTCTTGTATCATATCCAGTATAAAGATAATGTTGTAAGGGCACAGGTCTCTTTAGTGTGCTTATCACATACATTTTACGCTTTTTTATTTGCCCCACCCAATGGGCAAATTCAAGTGGATTTGGAACTGTGGCCGATAACATTACTATATTTACAGTAGGTGGTAATAAAATAATAACTTCTTCCCACACATGACCACGCTGTAAAATAATAATCATTTCTGTTTTACAGCTAAACCAACAATTTCATATTTAGCTTTATACAAAACTAATTCAAGGATTGATAATTTTAAAATTTGATTTTAAAACTAAAATTTAAATTATACCTTTTCTTGATATTCTTAGAGAATAATCCTTTACAAAAGTAAGTAGAAGTAAAAATGGTTATTATTAAAAATACTTACATCTTCATTATTTATATAATGAACTTCATCAAATATAACATATTCTACATCTCTAATAACTTCAGCTGCACAATACAACATAGACTGTAAAATTTCTGTAGTCATTATAAGGCATGATTCTGTAGGATTGATTTGTAAATCCCCTGTAATAAGACCAACATTCTCAAATTTCTCCTTAAACTCTCTGAACTTTTGGTTGGAAAGAGCTTTTATAGGAGATGTGTAAATAGATCTGAAAATGTTTACATTAATGTTTGGAAAATTTTAAAAACAATAATTTAATATTTATTTATAATTTACCTAGTCATGTGCTTTTGACTCATAGCTATAGCATATTCAGCTATTGTAGTTTTGCCGGCAGAAGTGTGAGCAGCAACAAACACATCACATTGTTGTTCCAATTTAAGTATAGCTTGTTTTTGGAAGGTATCAAGTTCATATGGAAATGTCATAGCAGGATCTGGAACTTTCTTATCAAAGTCTGTTACAGGGATCATTATATCTATTTGTTCAGCCCATTTTGTCTTCAAGTTAGTTTTTGGAGCTTCTGATATTTTAAGAATTGGAATTTGGCTCTCTTTGAGAGGCTCAATAAATTCATCCATATTTGGTACATTAATATCCCCATGTTTTTTATTATTTACATTTTCTTTATTTTCATCATTCTTTTTGTCAGTTGACCAGAAAGCTAAAGAGCATCCCTCTTCATCAATCACAGACATAAGATTAATATTTTCTTCTTTATTTCCTGATTCTTTACATAAGTCTTTTTCAGAATCATGCAAACTTTTAGGTGTACAATTATCAGGCATGAATTCTATTCCTGCTCTAAATCCTTTTAATAATGTCTTTAAATTATTTTCAAAATCAACTTCAATCTTTTCTTTGAAATCTGGTTTTTCTGGTTCATCAAATCCACCAGGCCAAAACAAAAAATTACTGGTATTGCCTGTGGATAAGTATTTTTAAATATAATTAAATTATTTATAAGTATTATCAACTTTTTTTCTTAGAAAAATAATAGATAAAATATAAAATAAAGTGAATATATGTAATTTAGGTATACCTTTAACATTTTCAACAGCAGGACCAGGTGCTCGATTCATTGACATTGAATTTCGTACAGTTTCACCAACACTCCGAATAGAAACCTCCTGAAGGTCTCCAGTTCGCCCAGTGATTGGGTCTCTTTCATATTTAAGAGTCGTTCCTTCTGGTGCCAAATCAGCATGCAAAAGTGATAATATTTTTGGATCCCTTTCCCAATACTGTTGTACTTTGTCAAGCTGATGAATAGGAAGTTTATCTGGATGAACAATATACTCTTTCAGCTCCTCCTTAATATCTGGTAGTATAGGTGGGGGACCAAAATCCAGCTAGTAAAATATTTAAAATCAACATTAAATTACATTTAAATATTGCAATTAAATAGCAAATTATGGATACCTACCTCTAAACAACATTTATCACCTTCCATTTTAAAAAATAAAACTCAACAATAAAATTCAACTAAACTCTCCTTAAAACATGTAAATACGCGTGCCATTCTTTATTAAAGTTTATAGCTCATTGCATGGAATAGGTGTACCATAATTCGAAAAGTATGTGTATATTTAAATAATTTCTCTTTCTCTGTTTCAAGCGATCTTCATAGGTTAATGTCTTCGCAACAAGTTCGCCCTTATATTCTATTTTTCTGCGCGGTCTGTTTTTATAAACGCAAGCACGGCACGACTTATAAGTATAGAGTTATACACTCACAGATATATGTTTACAGCGCGCACACGATAACACGATATACGGGTAGGTGTGGATGTATGCATTGTACATGTATTTTCGCATGCCTTATACCTTATTTCATTATCTCTCCGTGGCTCATCTGTATCTGAATCTGGCCGAGAGAGCCGTTGTCAATGCTACAAAAACGCTGACCCTGTATACTTGAACAGTTTCAGGCTTGGGATTTTTCGGCATTCTCGACATAAGTAGTTGTTGGATTTTCCAAACAAGATGAAAATTTGACAACCGTCAATTCTTTATTTTTTTGAAGATCGAACTCTTTGAGAACAACAAGTTGTTTTTGGTGGGCGTGTGTCTGACAGTCAATAATGACTGAAATTGACTGGCCCTGGCAGTACAGTTTTCCTCCGTTTTTTACGTGAGTTATTAATTAATCGTTCATTTTTTATTACTACCTATTTAATTTTATAAGAGCGATTATTACTTTATCATTGAGAAACATTGTTTTATGCCAAGTAACGCTACTTTTGAGGTTAAAAGTTTTTTTAGGTTATACGCTTTGTTGCTCAATATATTTTATTTTTCACTAAAATCTTAATAATATTCAAAGGAAGATGTGAAACCATAAATTTCTAATTTTCATGCTTAATTTATTCGTAGGAAATGTTACATTCTTCTTTATTTCAAGTGCTTAAATATTTGTAATAATTCATTTACTATATTAAGTAGAATAAAATGTAAAGAGAAAAAAACATTAAAGTAATCAATAACTTTATGTAAATGCAATTATTATTTCTTAAAAAAATTTTATTTGCTTATAACATTTTTTTATTTATTTTGACTAGATTTATTGATTTTATTGATCATAAAATATGGAAGGCTACTTGTGAGTCATTCATGACTGTACTTTCTAAAAATATTAATTGACATATTAATAAAACAAATTTTAAAGATGTTTAAACTAAAAATAAATGAACTAAAAAATTTATTTTAAAAATTTTAATTAATAGTAAATTATTAATAGATTAAACTTTATAGTACAACTACAAAATAGATATACAAAATATAGGTTTAAAATAAATTTTTTGTTTAATTGTTGTAACAACTTATAATTTATCACAATTTCATTTTTTAGACTTCAACCACATGCAGAAACTAGAGCAAAGCAGATAGCAGCATGGAAAAGTTTAGTTTTGGATTATTTCCGAGCAACTAAACAAGCCATTCTTGATATTCGAGAAGTGCATAGTATTCCATTGTTTAATAATACATCTATTGATAGTATCCTTTTATAATTATTTTATTTTGTATAATATAAAAAAGTATAATTAAATAAGCATAATTTAGTTATATTTTATTCCTTGAATTGAAAAAATTAGGAAAATTACCAACTGAAGTAGTATCAGTTATTGTAGAAGAATTAGCAAAATCAGGCAATGCAACTCCATTGGATAAATCAAAACTACGTTGGATAATTTCTTGGCATACATTAGATGAATGGGCTGATATTATATATTCTTGGGCACAAGGAAATGGTTTTACAGGATCTGTATGTACATTCTATGAACTGACACAGGGAGAAGATACAACAGACCAAGGTAGTGTATATATTATTAATTACTTTTTTTTTAAATGTGTAAATTTTAAATAAAATTTGATTTTTAAATTTATATTTTTTTTTTTAGAATTCCATGGTCTGGACAATGAGTTATTAGTCAGGGTTTTAAGAACATTAGAGGCTTCGAAAAGGGCAGAGTTAATAATGTTCGATGACAATGAAGGTGTAAAATTTTTTTAAGTTTAATTTTTAAACGGCTTAATTTAATATACATTATTTCTATATATAATTAATCTCTGTATATATATATATATATATATAAATATAGTTCATGCATGTTCATGCACATACATATGTATACATGTATAAATTTTTACAGTAAAGAAACGTCGTTAAAACTAACAGCGTATTATATTCATTTACGCATATACACATTAAAATATAAATGTATGTAAACGTATAAAGCACAAGTACTACATTCACGATATCAATGCCTTTTTTTTTACAAATTATTAGCTTGGCAGAGCATTTGTTTCCAATTTCAATATTAAAGTCTTGGCACTTAGTGGCTCCACAGCACAATAAAAGTTTATTTATCATATACGTTGAAATAATAAAACGCAAATCCTAATCGAGGTTTAAATAAATTTTTCACGAATGAAAAATTTAAAACAAACTGACTGTCTTCTAGGCGCACAGATCGTTACACTTTTTAACACTTTCACTGGTACAGATAACTGTATGGAATTAAAAATAACAATACATAACAAAGTATAAAAATATAAAATTTTTTAATCTTCTATTTTCCTTAAATGAGCGAGTTCTGTAGCCTCTTGTAATCCTTCTGCAACGTCGGCATTATCGAGCTCGCCTTTGCTCATCTTCTCGATTATTATAGCTGCCAAGGCATCACACATTACGTTCACTGTTGTTCGGAATCGGTCCCTACAAACAAGCAATTTTTATTGTTTGTTAAAAACTTATTTTAATCAGTTCATTTAATTGAAATTAATAAATTTTATCATATGTGAAAAGTATATAGAATCGTAAATTTTACAAAACTTTGTAAAAAAAATAAAAATAAAAATATTAGTAAAAATTTAATATGTAATAAAAAAAGATTTATTATCTAAAATGTACAAATTATAGTAAGTTTTAAACTAAAAAAATTAGTTAAAAAAACAGTAAATTTTGATACGGGTGTAATAGATGATTATTTATCTCGTGAGATGTTTTTCGCCTGAGCTTCGCTCTCGTTTCACGAGGCAAAAAAGAATCGTCTTTTATGCCACGAGAGCCAAAAATTCATCTTAAAGTTGTGATTTTGAAGTTGGAATGGCTTAAAATTAATGACAATTATTTTTTCTAAACGAATTGAAGAGGATACTGAATCTTTATAGTGCATAGATTCATTTTTTCACCCAATTATTAGTTTAAAGTAGGTCTTACATCGTAGGTAGAACACTAATTGATCCCTAATACAACATTTTTTAAACACATTTCTAAATAATTATAAAAAAATAAAATAATGTAATATGAAAAAGGATATATTATATTGCGGAAAGGACTTTTCTTGAGAATTTGGTAACATTAGAAGATTAGATATTGTTAACTAAAGAAGAAGGCGAACTTTTGTTCCTGCTTTACTAAGGCGATTTTTCATTTTTCATCCGATTTTAATTTCGAAAATCTAGTTGAGTTCCTTGAGTAATTCCACATAGACTCGTTGATGAAAAATTGAATAAAAAAAATGTTTATAAATTCTAATACTTGTAAGTATAAACATTTCGCTGTATTTTTGTAAATTTAAATTATTTTTCAATTATTTCATCACAATATCCAATCATTTAATGTTACGAAATTGTGTAGAAAAATTTTTTTCACAATAATCGATGATTAGTTATTTAGTATAAGATCTATCTTAAAAATAAAAAATCAATAAGAAGAAAAAAAGAAAAAATAAACTCACAGTAGCCAATCTACAGACAAAATAAGGGCGACATCCTTATCCGGCAGTCCAACAGTATTGAGCACCATGACCATGGTGACAAGGCCAGCTTGTGGTATACCAGCGGCCCCGATGCTCGCAGCCGTTGCGGTGATGCTTACGCCGAGGATCCTACTAGGAGTCAGCTCGACGTGGCGCACTTGAGCAATGAAGAGGGCAGCTACAGCCTCGTAAAGCGCCGTGCCGTCCATGTTGATCGTCGCACCGATCGGCACGACGAAGCGCGATATGCGCGAATCCACCCCCATGTTGTCCATGCACTGGAGCGTTATCGGCAGGGTCGCCGAGCTGGATATGTCATAGAGTGTACATCATGAGTATTTTTCAAGCTAATTCGTAGAGATTAAGAGTATAGGTAGATATGCGCTTACCTGGATGCGGTACCGAACGCGGTCACCATCACCTGGCTCATCTTGCCAATAGCGCGGAATGGCAGCTGGCGCGTGCACACAAAGAAGATGATAGACAAGGTGCCGAAGCCGTGGAGAATCAGTCCGAGCAGAACTGTTAAGAAGTACATGCCCAGAGACGAGACGATACTCCCGAAATCATCGACATCGAGAATCTGGGATGCGACGAGGAATGTTACTCCGACCGGTGATAGCCTATACAAAACCCGACTGGTTAGTTTATGTACTTTTATTTATGCTTCTAGTGAGGCATGCAGTGCAGTAAAAGCTAAGAATGCTTGTAAACTATAAGTGTTTATCCTCTCACCAAATAACCCAGTTTGTGATAATCATCATGGCTTCGGAGAGAGCATTAAAGAAGTCTAACAAAGGCTTTCCTTGCTCTCCCATTTTACCGACGGTGATTCCCAAAATGATACCAAAAATTACGAGACCCAACGTATTTGTACCATCTCCATATGAGTGACTTATATTATAAGCATATTTTGACGTTTCTTTAAAATTAATATGAAAAATTAATATCAAAGAAATACTTATATATATATATATATATTGTATTTGCTATGTATGTTTAAAAATATACGGAAATATAATTATTTACCATTTGTGCCATTTTCTGGCAATTTCAACTCGGTTCGGTACTAAAACAAAAAAAAATGCAAAACAATTGTTATAATTATTTTATTATTATTAATCGAATAAATTGAAGATCTGAAATTGTTGTACTTACTTGAGATATACAGGCTTGTACAAGATTTGGTGGAAATATGTTCCTAAAAATAAGTATTATTTGTTAAACAATTGTAAATTGATTCTGAGAACTTATAAAATTAATAGTAAATTAAGTCTATTGTTGCTTTGGAAAAGAAGAAAACTCTACTAGTCGCCACAAACTATATTCCTTTATTGGTTTTGTGAAATGTAATTGAGTTTTCTTCACTTGAATGACTTAAAATTTTCACGTAAGTATATAATGTACAGTGCATCAAACGAGATGGCTTAAAGATATATATAAAAGACATGAAGAGATCTGCGCATCGTAATACCTAAAGTTAGCTTTGCGGCTTAAAAATGTTCGATTAAGAATGAAAGATAGAATAATTAGCTTGAAAGAAGTGAGTTCAAGCTCACCGGATTAGATCCAAGAGCGTGTCGGTGGTAGTCACGTTGCGCTTAGGCAGCTTATCATCGTCGACTTTGTAGTCAGACTCCTTCCCGTAGGAGCCTGGTCGTATCGTTGTTACCAAAATTATCCCCAATATTACTGCACAAACCGTAGTCGTTGCATAGTAGTAGATCGATCGCATGCCGATTTTACCTGGAAAATTAACGATTTGTCAGTTATTGATGGAAATCTCTAACAGTTTTTCTTCTTATATTTTTAGCCATTTCTCTGAGACATTAATCAAGCGATTTTGAACAAAGTTGATTTTCTATCATTTTTTACGGGTCTAAAGGAGTTTTTTAATTCCGTACGTTTGAAGGTAAAAAAAGTAGAAGCTAATGCAATAACAAAGCCTATAGTGTCAAGTATTTATCTATAATCATGAAGTTGATTTTCTTGAAAGAATCGTTATTTTTGTTACTTTAGTCGCGCCACGAGTTGTCGTCGTGCATATTAATTAACACTTAACTTATATATTCCTCATATATTTTTACAATTCGAGAGCCAAGTATGTTCAATGAGCAACTTATCGTAATTAAAAAAGAATAAAAAAAAGCAATTGTTACCTGAAAGGCCAAGATCGAGACTACCGATGGCGCTGACAATGCTGGAAATGATGAGTGGTAAAATGAGACATTTAAGCATACTAAGGAAGAGCTCGCCGGGAAACTGTATGTACATGATCTCGCGCTTGGTCCAGACTGGGCTGCCAGGGGCGGGTTTTAGGGCAAACCCGAGGGCAGCCCCCATGAAGACCCCGACCACCGTCAGCATCATCAGCAGGTTCTCCGACATGCAGTTCTTCCATCTTTTTGTCCTCGACATTTCTCTGCTTCTCTTTTTTCTCTTCTCTTAGTTCCTCCTTTCACCGATTAGCCTGCAACTGTTTTTAAATTATTAATATTGGATTAATGGAATAGTGACGAGAGATTTTGCTCATAAAATATGCTCTACATTTTTGTTACGATGCACTTCATAATTTACGAGACAACAGAGTTCAAAATTTTTCGATAATTTCTGCACGAATAATAACTGAAATTTACAGACATTTGCTCATTGCAATTCGATTTATTAACTTCATTTTTTTTTTGCTTTAATAAGAATCGTACAGCGAAGTCATTGTTTCAAGCGACTTAAAAAATTTTTTATTTTATCACATAAAAATAATGTTTTGAATATATTTATCTATCGAAAACGTCTTTTTAATGTTTAAGACACAATGAAATTTTTTTCATTCTGATATGGTTACATTTGTTTAAATGTCTTTTATGCATATATCTAAAAGGATATAACTAAGATTTTAACTAAGTGTCTATATTAATGTCCCATAAAGAAGAGTGTAGTGTAGAGCCGCAAGTCAGCCAGACAAAATTAAAGTTTATTAATAAAAATGCACGGCCTAATTTGAGCAAAAGATAAAAATGAATCTGTTTCAATAACTATACATTACGCAAAAGTCCAACAAAGATAAAGCGATAAGCCGCAAGCCTTATCGCTGCGTACCCTATAACACAAATTAGCAGAAAATGCGTCAATTCTCGGCAGCAGCCGTATCCGACGTTTAAAAACCCTCAGCAGCAGCTAGAGCAAAAAACCGATCGAATTCCACTTATCGCTAAACTTTATCCGCACAAGAAAAACGCAGGATGGTTAATCGCGCTGTGCACGGCACCGGGGCCCCGAAACTTCGATCCGTCCGAATTTCTTTCCTCCGACCACTTATTTGCCCGATCATTGCAAAACAGCGAGCCCGAGCGTCATTCGCGATACTTACACTCTGCTAGCGCGAAAAAAAAGAGAGCGAAGCGTTATCGCTAAAAAAAAGTGTATAGATGCGGATGACCCAATTATCACTCGGTAAAGGAAGTGGCTCGTTCTATATCTTTTTGCACGCGTTCGCATGCTTCTCTTTTCGAATCTTATTTAACACATCTGTTGCTTCCCAAGTGATTAAGTTCATTTTTTTTTCAAAATCGACTCTGCACCCAAAAATGCTTTTTCGAGGCTCTCTCTCTCACAGAAAATTTATCACGATTTACCGTAATAGGGAAAGATGAGGGCCAAAAGATCCCGCGAGGTTTAAATCATCTTCTTGCTCATGTATTGAACCTTATTTTTCGTGTAACGTGTACAAAGTCAGATTTAGATTACGCTTTTTTGTTCGTGCGTAAGCGAAATCGAGGTTTGCAGTGTATCAAAAAATTTGTATTTTATAAAGATATCGTATCAGAGCCAAAATTAGTTAGATAAGTCCTTATCTACATGAATTATAATATTAAAATACAAAACACGACAGATATACCAGAATCAAGTATCAAAATGATTCAAGTAAACTATGCTTTCACACGTCTTGATAGTAAAATTAATAATAAAAAGTATACCTTCTAATCTAGTTCCCAAGAAGATAACTTGTATGTTTTACTAATTGCAGCAAGAGAAAAGAGTATACTTATATATATCTAAAAGTTATGGTCACCATTGTATTGATATTTAGTGTTTAAATGAAATAATCGATTGTGCGTTTGGTAAGATCGTAGCAGTACGATATTGTATAGTTGCTTGAGAAGAGGAATGGTTAATAGAAGTCGTGAAGTTAATTGTTATGAGCTTCGCTGTTAGTTTGTTTGAATTAGAGATGCGCGACATTTTATTGGAAATTATCAGAAATCGTTAGTTAAACGTTCACGTTCGCCTTGCTACCTCGTTTTTCTTACCCATAATATTGCAGACTCGAAAATCATAAAATCTTCTCTTACCACTTCATTTGAAATTTAATTTCAGCCAAGTCGTTACCCAATTTCAAATAAGCGTAACTCATCCAAAACAACAATCCCACCTTAAGTATGTACGTATATCGCGCTCCAGAAGCATCACCGCCGATAGCTAAATATAGTTATTCCATTAATCAAGAATAATCTCGATTGATTGTCGATGAGTCAGTGGAAGCGCGCGCGTCTCGCCGCTTATTAGATATTTCAAACCCTTTTTTTTCTATCGTCGAGACAACACCGAGTGCTTATAAGTTCGCGCGGATTGATATGCGGCAAGTGTAAGCGAGTTCGGTCTTTGTCATCTTGTATAGGGAGAAGAGGAGACGCCGAGTGCATCACTGATATACGCGTGTCTACACTTTAAGAATATTCGCTTCTCTCCTATGCAAATACTGTAGATGCAAAACCATTTTCTTTCTATTGCTAGAAATGCTGTTTCTTTTTCTCGTTAGACGTTCGTTTTTTAGTTGTATTGCTGTTTAGTTAAGGAAAATTAAGCTTAAGATTAACACTTTGACGCATGTGAATTTGAGCTACGAATTTCCATCTTTTAAAATTTTTCAATCATTCTTTATTTGACTAAAATTTTTTAAGGAAAACTTTAAATAAATAACGAAGCTTGAAAACTCTAAAAGAGATGAGTGACGCTTTGTTTGAAGCAACTAATAATCGAATTATACATGCAAAAATCTCCAGTGTTACACACGCTCTACGCGGCTTACACGTGCTTGAGATAGCAAATTAGTATTTACGTTCTGGCACAGTTTCAGAGTTTCAGATATGAGTTTCAGACACGACGACGGTGCAGAGTGCAAACTCTCCTGCAGTCTGTAACTTATTCTAATTAACGCGTTGTCTCTAGTTTGCCGGTTCTCCTTTGAAATTTCAGTTATTCAAGTTTTATGACATTGATATTCAATCGAGCTATTTGCAAAAGAACTATTATCTTTGCGCATCTTTTTATCAAATATTAAATACAGTGATTTATTTTAATAAATTTTCTTTTTCAAGAAACTTATAGGTTTTTTGTAGCCCGCGCATTGTGTGTAAGCTTATCCGCTATTTTAGAATAACTAATTTAATAATCTGTTTTCGAAAAATTTTCAAATATCATAAAGTTAATAAACAGATAAAAATAAATAATTCGGGAATTCCGCAGACTTCATTAAAAATATCATGTTGAGATAATTAAACCACACTTAATATAAGACTTTTTTTGTCATTTGCATGAAAAAATGTTTCCCATTATCATTATCATGAAAAAAAAGGCAAAACAATGTGTATTGAAGCCAGAAAATTATCATCAATATTCCACGCGCCCTCCTCATTAAGCTCCGGTTCTTCGAAAATAAGCCCCCCTCGCGCGGCTCCTAGCAAACATCGTAAACGTCAAAATCCAGCGCAGATGTGTGCGCATTGGGGAAAACGAGGGCGTGTACTCGCGCTTGTCGCTTCTTATATTCATCGTAAAGGATCGTTCAAACATAAGACGGCGAGACGCGAGGCTTAAATCTTATAAGAGAGCCTACCGCGTGCCGCGCGCACGCACTTGAGTCTCTGTGTGTCTATGTGCGTGTGTATACATCGTCGCCGATTTTTTCGTCCAATTTTACTTGCTCGGGAGTTCGCGTGCCTCGGGCAATTGAGCGAAATGATTGAAACGCGCGCGAACTCGCCGCTGCAGCAGACAGGCTTGTGACATCCGGCAGTAGATAGCTAGAAGCTCACGCATTTTGACTTATTTTTCGCGCTTTGAAGAAACAAAGGATCGCTTTTCGAGCTCGACTCATTACAGATAGATTAATGCTCCTACTTGTTGAAAAATATTTTTGTTTATAGCCTTATATAAAGGAATGTTACATTTCTTTTTGAATACTGTAACCGCGTATAAAATTATTCTTTTCAA
>JAPYZA010001271.1:0-41229 GCA_030522685.1 Eupelmus azureus | reverse complement strand
AATTTTGCTTATAAAGATAAATTTCTTCTTCATTTATAATTCTATAAATTCGATGGATCCAAATAGAAAAGATTCATCTTCGATCCTTATACACACACATTAAGTCTTTTATATTTCAAATCAGCGAAATATCATTAATACATTTTTACCTTCTTGTTCCTCTAAAGTGACTCTGCCTGTTATACATCTACAGATATAACTTCCACCACATTCATTATGACAGCAGTTTAAATATGCAAACTTTTCCTTCCCAAACTTTTCCTTCCTTTTTCCACTTAAAATTATATCAGAAACTACATTTTCACCAAAAAGTTCCATTCTTCTAACATATTTCAATTTTTTAACTACTCCATATGCACAAAACTTCGCTCGCTTTTCAATAAACTCTAAGGGTCCGCACTCCAAACTAGCACTGCGAACGCACCTAAATCCTATATACATGGCTGTATATAATTTAGCATCTGTCATGCGGATCGTAGCGAAGGCCAGCAACTTCTCGAATTCTACCTGGATTACCCTTTAGCACACATATTCCCACGCGGCTTGCTAACAAGAAAAGCGTCCTGGAAGCGAAGAGCGGCTCGCGAATTTTGATCGTCCCCCAGCGCGTGCTTCTCTAAGGCAAAAACTTTTGATTGCGAGAACTCAAGACGAGACTCGAAAAACGGAACGTACCTATATTCCGTCAGCGTGATTCTAGGGCACATTTTCACTACTGAAGTTTGCGCGTGTGTTATTAGACTTGGTTTATGTAATAATCATATATTTTAATTGATCTATGTAGATGCAAATGTTAGGTATATAGACTATAGCGTCAGCTTACTCTGAGCGTCCTACGATCAATTTGTCAGGTTAGGCCCGTAAGATCATCGCTGTAGCTATAGAGTCGGCCAATTTACGGCAATATTATAAGTAGCACACCAAAAAACGACATCGATATCACATATCGGATCGTCAGCCGGCGAATTAACCTAATTAGCTCGTGTAGTCGCATCAACGCCCGATGACGTATTTATCAATTTAAAGAAAAAGACTCCAAGGTTGAAGCCTAATGTAGTACGCAGCATAACCCAGTGCGTTACGTCGCATCCCTGTATACGTATCAGCGCGTCAACGGTTGATATATCGACACTTCCAAATAGAAAAAAGACTTATCTCCTATGCTTACATACAGGGGAGATAAGTCGTTTATATTTGGAACCGGCCATATATACACCACACGCATAAATCAGCAATTTCCCGAAAAAGCCAGCGTGGAACACATAAGCGGCCGGAAATTTTTCGCGGAAATAGCCGCAGCTATACAGTCGCGCGGGGAGCCAAGAGATATGGGATGTCTCGCGAAGAATAATAGGACCAAGAAGGAATTCCAGAAACAATTCTGCCGTCACCGCGGGACCGTTTTGACCGCAATGGCTATTGTCGCCTGGCTGCAAGCATAATATAAGAATTCGACACGGTATATTAGTTTCCACGCGCGTTATGAACGGCGGCGATTTAAATTTAACTCGCGCCGATAAATCATTGCAAGTGTACGAAGCGACAGATGAATTCACCAAGGCAGCGTATAGCTCGAAACATCGTTTCTAAACATCGACACATTATTAATAGACCGTCATGTTATTATACACCGTTACGCAAAGATAAATCCCAACACTATACGCATAACCTCGCGCGCGCGGCGATCAACACTCGAGTCAATCCTATCGTCGCGCATCCCCCCAAAGGTCCCGCGTTCGAGTCTCGGGCCGAAAAATAGCGAAATTCCGAGAGGCGCGCAACGTCTTAATTAATCGATCCGCGCAACTATAGCGCGAGCCAGGGGAGGAGGGGGTGCGAAGCTGTATATACACATCCACTTTCATCCCCCGGTGCCGCGAGCTACATACACGCGCCGCACCCAGCGTATATAGTCCAGCCACCCCCGCGCGCGCAGCAGCCGCTCTCGGCTATTACTTAACATCGCTGAAAAGCCGCCCACTTAGCGAAACGCTTCTATAAGCGCCTCGCACGCTCCATCCCCCGCGCTCGTAAAAAATCGAGCCCCGCGAAAAACAATATATTCGCCCAGAGAGAAAGAGAGAGACACCGCTCGAGCCCGGGTCCTTTCGCCGCCAGATGGCGCTGCGCGCGCGAACTCTCTCTTTCTCTCTTCTGCTTGCAGCTCGCGCGCGCCGCACCGTCGGCCGCAGCCTGTACGTGCGGCGATGTGTCAGTCGTCTCTCGGCCGAGCGAGCAGCGCAAGCTCAATTGCGACGGACATAGAGAAAGAGAGAGCGAGCGAGGGAGCCCCCCCCCCCCGTCGGACTATATACTCGTGCGTGCGTCGTAAGGTGTGCTTGTATATGCCAGGCGGCGCGACGATGCGCGACTCGCTCGAGGCGGAACGATAAAGCGCCGCTGGCCGCAGGACAAAGCGCGAGGAAACAGCTGGAGGACTGCATATAGCAGCCGTGGCGCGAGCCAAGCAGAAGAAAAAGGGACGAGAGGCGCGGGGATTCCCCGGCTGAGAGAAAGAGAGAGCAGCAGCTGCCGAGGCGCGCCGAGAGAAAAATAGAGAAAAGTGCGCGGAGGATTAGAGAGAGCCGCATAGAATCGGCCACCCTCCCCCGCTGTCGTCTGCTACGAGACGCCCCCCTCAAGGACGCCGCCGCCGCGAGTCCTTCCCGCGCGCCTAGCAGACGATATATAAGTCGGCCGCAGCCCTTAAGCTCGCTCCGCTATCCTCGAGAGAAAAAAAATTCATCGACGCTCTCTTTCTCTAATTTTTTTTTTCTCGTCGTACAGTCGGCGGTAGTCGCGCGCCGAGGGGGAAGAACGCGTACGGGCGGCTTGGAAGACCGAGAAGAAGAGAGAGAGAGAGAAAGGGATCGTCAAGCTGTCGCCGACGAGCGCCGCAGCATCCGAGCCGCTAGCGTCGTTCGAGGGCCTGTGCCAGAGGCTCGTCGCTAGGATGCCGCTCTTCGGCAGGCGGGACCCCGCCAAGAAGCCCAAGAAGGACTCGGACAAGTCGCCCTCCATCGACGACAAGTACACACTCAAGGAGCAGCTCGGCACGTGAGTAATCCCCCATATGTATAAACGTCTATTCCCTCGACGGCCACTTGACTCGCGTATATATATAGGAGCCACTTTTGCCTATATCCCCTTCGATCAGCGGCCGCTGCCTATATGGAACTTTCTGTTTTCTCTTGGCGAGTTGGATGTTTGAGTTGGCGAGCGGACGGTTTTTTTTTCCTTGCTCTTATGATATATACTGCAGCGGCGCGTTCTTTCGTTTGAGTTAGCGCCGAGTTGACATCACGCACGTATACGCACGTATATACACAGAGTCGCCGCAATGCAGACGACTTTTTTTTTCGTATATAAGCAATATATGTGCAGCGGAGCGCGAGAGAGAGACTATCAATTCGAGACGGATAGTAGCGGCCGATGATCTGGCATCTTTTTTCTCGAGCGCCCGGAGATCAAGCGGCGATGCGCTTTTAATTCTGCGACTTTTCAGAGATGAGCTCTTTAAGGGGAGAATACACTTTGATGCTTTTCGCACAATCTGTAAGCTGCTAAGACTGGCTTTATTGGGAAAGAAACTGAAAGAAATCGCGGGAATCATCTCAAATTGCAAACGTTTATCGCGAAGTAAGAGCAAAAAAACTACTGCTCGGCAGAATGACAGCCGCTCGTCTCGAGACGTCCGCGTTATTGAAATTTTATCTTCTTAACGCGCGCTACGCTCGCCTTCGGCGGCTTGTAGTCACGTAACCAGTCGGCGGCTGCGGAGCCTGCGGAAATTTGTTTAAAAATTTATTAAGAAACTAAGACGCAATTCGGCGTTACTACACGGAATTATATAAGCGAAAACTGGTACAGCAGCCGAGCTTTGAGTTTCAAAAAAAATACGGCTATTGAAAGCATCTCTGAGCCCATTCCTATCGCGCTGGCTGCTATCTCATTCAAAACTTTATATCTGCTCCACTTTCCGGGCATTTCCAAAAATGCGCGTGCGTTTGAGTAAATTAATTTTTTCTGACGGTCGCGCATATTTTCTGCGATAATTACTTATTAAAGCTTCGGAATGCTTTATTTAAATATTTAACTTTCGGCAGTGCGTTTTGTAAAAGTGATAAGAGGGATAATGGTGGCATTAAAGTAGAGGGATTACTTTTTATACTTGAGTTTTGCTGTCGGGTGGGATAAAAGCTTTTTTATTATAGTTTTTTTAATCAGTTTGCTTTACTTTCGTGTTGGTGTTCGTTTATTAAATTGAAATAAGATCGGTTAATGAGATATCTTTTAATTCATACGCAACATAAATGTCGCTTAGTCTACAGAATTTTCTTAGATTTCGCAACTACAGCAGACGTGAGATATACCTATGTTATAAGTAATTTCAATACTAAATTGCTATGTACTAACGATACAAAATTGTACTATCTTAACGTAGAAAAATGTAGGTCGTTCGATCAATTCCTGTCGATTTACAACGTTAAAATTAAATTCGAACTTTATCCTTGGACATTTGTATAATATAGGCATGCTTCATAAAATAATTCACTAATTGTAGCACTAATATAACTTTGGTACGTTAAGAATTTATTTTTAGATAGTATTTCAATTCTAAAAATAGTTTTAATACTTTTGTTATCAATAATAAAACTTAAAGTAACTTGAAATTCATATTTTTTTAATGTTATAACTGCTCATGCAAAAATTATAGTGTGATGAAATGCATTTCATCAAAAAACACAAACGATCTCTTTGTTTGCCATAAATACGAAAAAAAGCAAACTTTAACGAATACTAAAATATGCCTGCATCTAAAATAATAAGCAGCGAACTGCATAATGTTATAAAGTACGTCTAGATTGCAACAGCTGTAGAAAATTTATCTCTCGGAAAATTTTTCAACTAAAATTCCGCTTATCCAGGAAAAATTCAACAAATTTTTTAATTCCACTCTCCAAACAAATAAACGAGATATTTTTAATTTAAAAATAAATGAGCAATAAAAACAGCGCTCGCATTGACTCTCATAAAAGTGTTTTACTGCGCTCGTATTTTTATAAGGAATACTTTGTAAGTAGACAGATATGGTGCTTAATTGCTGCGTATTGACGGATCAATATCGGGCATCATAATGCCGAGCCATACATCCACCCAATTTTTCGTATTACTTTCGCGCGATATACACCATCAATTTTATTTACGATAAGGCTATAAAAAGCCCTGAATCGACCTGAATTAGTCGAATTTGATTATATTTTCAATATCCATAGAAATAATGCAATTGCAGCTTTATAAGCTTACTATAAAACCATTCAACAATTTTATACGATTATTTTACGTACACAATTCCTATTTCCAGTCAAACTAAACCCCACTCCTAATCAAACCAAACCCTTATCTATCACACGAATCGTAATCACCAAAACCCCTGCTTTAACAAGCCTCTCAAACTGTCCCACATCGTCCAAACTTTCAACATTCAAATTTTTTTGCCCACCCCAACTCGGGCCACTCTTCGCGCGCTCGGCACTCAATTTATCGACATTTAATCACTGTCGGGCCGATAATTTTATTTCGCCCAACTTTAGAAACTCGTCCCCCAAGTTTTCCCCAGGCTCCAGATGAGATTACCGCTACGATTTGTTTCTTCCTCGGGTCGCGCGGAAATTATGATTGTATCGAAATACGGAGGCCAAAGCCGGGCTGGCCGTATTTTCCCGAAAATATACGGCCGGCTCGCGCGCGCGCAGCGGAAAAGTTCCGAAAGGATTCGGAAAAACGTGAGCGGAATTAAGGAGGCGGCCAGCCTCGGAGAGGGTTATAAAATGTTTGCGCGCGCGTATGTGTGCGCCTGGATGCATTCGGCTCGGGTAAACAGTGATGCTTTCGTGAGCCGGAATTTTACGAGCTCCGCTCCCGCAGCAGCGCGAGATGGACAGTATATGGCGTAAAAAGGCAAGTGGCCGCTTTAGTTTCCATAATTAGGCGTTTTAAAATCCATAAGGTCTTGGCGCGCTGCCGGGCGACTTTTCTATTGTCGAACGTTAAAAACGCGTCCTTCGGGGCTTTATTATTCGCTGCGCGGCTATTACGTATGCGCCGTGCGTATTTGAAAATCGATCGGCCAGATCGAGGGCTTATCTGGAAAGGTTATTGATGATGTAATTATTTTTGAAGTGACGATGTCGGAGACGCTTTGTTTTAATGAGAGCTCGAGATTTTCTTCAAAGCCTTGATGAAATCTGCCTTTGTGGCTTTGGATGTTGGTGGGGATGAGCGCGGTCTTGGTTTTTATATTCAAAAGTTTTCCGAGGGATATTGGATACCTTCTTGCGAATTTTCATGCCATCTAGGAAATTTTTCACCCCGTGGACGGTTAAGGGTATGAATAATAATTTTTTGGTATTCATGACCTCGTTTTTATTCGCTATATTCGTCTTAGGTAGGAAAAAAGCAAAGGAAATGTTGATTAAAAGTTATTTGAAAATTTGTTGAAATTTGATTTGGATCTTTTATTAAATGTGAGGAAACATTATGGTCTTATTGCGAAGAGTTTGTAATTATAAAGCTGCGAGCGAAAAAAAAAAATAAAAATAAAGTTCGTCTCCTTTGTCAAGTTATTTTAGCCATCACGTCAACTGTTCAAGAATTTTATCTAATGTTACAATATGTCCTTTTATGACTCTTATAAAGGCAGAATTTTTAATATTGTTCTAGCAAATTTTATTATTCGCGTTATTAAAAAAATTAGAGACTTTTTATTTTCATATAATGAATGTTTTTTAATATTTAAACAAAAGGAGGTTCATTTATTAATTTTTGTTTACATTATTAAAGTAGTATGACTATATATAGTTTAACTATTTCATAATTCTTAATGAACTTATCTATAATGAAAGATTTCATCAAAGTTGATTTAATCATTAATTATTAATTATGATAATAATTTTATACAATTTAAAGAATCTTTACGTTACGATAATAATTTGCAGAAACTACATTACCTTCCAAAGCAAATATTTTATAAAATCTTGTAAAATTATTTTGATAAGTGCATAAAAAACCTTATACAACTATTGAAATCGATTAAAATCAACATATCCGCCAATCTCCAAATAACTACAACGATTCAAAATCTCCAAATTAGTCATCCACACATCCCATCTCCCAGCGCAGTTAAAAATTCATCAAACCAATTAACGATCTCCCATACATAAAACCAAACTCATTTCCATAAAATATTGACCCTAAAAAACGTACACGCGCCGACGCCAATTCAATAATTTAATAATTCAAAAGCAATACTCGTTGACCTGACCTTTTTTTTTTCAAAAATTCCCTCTCCTCCATCCTCGCCAGTATCTCCTATTCAAAGACCCGCAGAGAGAAGCGAGCGTCTCTCGGACCTAGAGAGATGCGAAGCTCTCGATGAAAGCACGCAGGCGCACCTATAGAACACCATTCCTCGGAGCTCTATACGGAAAATCGCTCTCCTCGCTTTATGACTTTTGATCTAGTTTTCCCTTTTTTCGTTTTCTTGAAGCTTCTTCTTCCGGCTCGCTCGGAGGTGTAATAAAACAACATTGTTCTTTGGAATTTTTTTTAGAGGTGGGGGGGATTGTTGGGATATTAAAGTGCTTTGGGAGTAGTTTTTGAATGGGGTAAGTGATATTCATTCGGGAGTGAAGTTGGTGTTGGGGAAGGCCAGAGGACATTTGTATTGATCTTTTGGAAAACTTGAGTTTATGTAGAGGTAGGGAGGGAGTGTTTGAGAATATCTTTTCATAATTTCGAGGTATGTTTCGGATGGTTAATATTCAAGTTTTCAAAAATAATTTTTTTAGTTAAATTAAGTTTACCGGGACTATATAATGTTCGTAAAGTTAATAAAAAAATCATCTGATATCATCGAAATTTTTATTAATTAATTTTCTATGCCGAAAGTAAAAAATATTAAAAACTTTATAAATACTTGCTTTCGAAACTCCGAGCACGATTTCCTTCTTCTTTTCAACAACTTTCATCCAAACGTATTTAACGTCTATCTATACGACAAAGTTTTTAATGAATGTCCTCAAGATTCACGTTACTCTTATCCATGAAATTATTATGGTCGTCACAAGTTTTCGTTTGTCATTTTTCATTGCATATTCTCAGCAAGTACAAAAGACTTCCAAAAAGTTAAAAGAAAAACTTCTAAATTGAAAAACTCCACCTTTACATCCTCAAACGCATAAAATCCAATATTAAAAATTCACACTCTAAAACAATTCCCTCCACAAATCCACCCGCAACAAAACTGCACTCCGGCTTCCAGAAAAAGAAGAATCTCATATCCAGCTTCAGAAATAAAAAGCCGAAAAAAGGAAAAACTGCCTCTCTCTCTCGTTCCGAATATAGAGCGAAGTCACCTGCTCGCTTGAGCATGTATATATGTATCGGTAGGCCGGTGACAGGGTTGTTTCCGCGGACTCTTTCGCAAATAGGCATCGCACGGGCGTTCGCATTCGTCAGCCGGCTTTATCGCCTTCTCGCCGCTCGTCGACAGATTTACGGCTCTCTCTTTCTCCTGCATGCTCTTTTTAGCTGGCGACCCGCGCGTTTCTTTTAAAGGACACGCGCGCCGCTGCGAGTTTTCAGGTTCTAAGGTTGTTCTAGCTTCGTGCGGTGTTAAGGGGGCTTTGTGCTGGCGTGGGTGATGGAATTTTATGGTTGAGTTATTTTTTATATTAATAATGCGGTCTGACGTTGTCAGTGATAAGCGGATTTGGTGATGACAGAATGTAGGTTTCGTATTTTGTGTTGGATTTGAATCTTTGATTTCTGCTGTGACATATAGGTAATATGAAAACTTTCGATATAGTTGTTGTAAAAAATTTAGGTACTAAAATAAATTTAAATTGATATTTCGTAATTAATTTGGGAATTAAAGAGTTAATATCAAACACTTGTCTTAACCTAAATATTTAACAATATAAGTCTGGAGAAGATCTTCTACAGCTACATTGCCAGACTTTTTCCCAGATTTTTTCCCAGACTTTATTCACATATATTATTAATTATACCTCTAAAAATAAAATTTTTACTTTTATGTGAGGCGCTTTTATCTATGTTCTGAAAATTCAGCTGCAATTTTGGATGAAAGTAAAAATTTTATGATTAGGAAAACAATTTTAAAAACCATACATAATCTGAAAAAATTCTGGCACAGTGGCCGCAAGTAATTATAACCAGACTATCCCCAAACCCCAGCCTCAAATTTCCACACCTATACAATCGCCTCCCCTCCCAGTCACGCTACGATCCGTAAACTCGCGCCTCGTCATTATCGCGCTCAAAAGTGCGCCTCGCAGCAGCAGCCTCGACAACAACGAAAGCCCGAGCAAGTTTCAATCGCCGCTAATTTTCCCTCCCACCACTTAACATCTCCAGCTCTCGCGCCACCGCGAAGCAGCCATACACCAGCGCGCGCGCGCGCTCCAATCAGTTTCATCAAAGGCGAGAAAAAAAGCTCTCTATACGAACCCGCATCCTCAATACACAGCATCATCCTCGGGAAATCATATCCTCGGACGTACATGGAAGCAAAAGTGCTTATTACCCGCGGAGATCGAGCAGCGAGCATATACCTCTACGCGCAGCTCTATCTCCGAGTCTGTCTCTCGAGAAGCTGTCCCGCGGGAGTCGGCTCCGCGGCGATTCGCCTCCGGAGTCAATTATGTGCGAGGACGGCCGGCGCACATACGTAATGGTCCCACGGCGAGGAGAGGAAACGAATGAGCGTAGCAAGACAGGATGAACGAGATCACGAGCCCGTTGAGAGAGTCGGAGAGAGAGAGAGAGACGAAGAAACGAGCGAGAGTGATTTGGCTCTCTCGCGGCCTTCCAGCTGTGTAACCTGGCTTTTCTTCTTCTTCGGCTCGCCTTTTACTTCGCGCGGTGCTGTATATGTGTGCCAGGCGCTGAGATGGTGCTCCGACGTCGATTTGCCGGTGGGAAAGTCTATATGGACTTTGCACTATTGATGCACATATACGCGGATGTATCTCGATGGTCGTAGATGTAGTGTGTGTGTGTGTGTGTGAGGTTCGAGGGGACTGATGAAAGAGCTTTTCTCTTGGAATTTAGAAGTGGCGCCGCTCGCCGGGAAAGCGGCTTTTCACCGCGATTCGAAATATATTAGGTGCGTCATTTAGCGACGCTTTTATGGACTGGAGTGCGTTGAGCCGTGGAATGTGAGGTTCTAGTTTAACGTAAGTTTCGGGGTATTTCGATCGTTTGGATGCGATAAACTAGATAAATTTTATATCGTATTTCTTAGAAATGAAAATTTGAATATTGAAGGAAATCAAAGGATGTACATGGTTATGTAAAATTTTCGTAGTTACTCTGAGTAAAGCTCTTATATATAGGAATCGTGTTTTTCAAAACATTTTTCTGAATACGCACTACATTAAAGAATTGCGTCAAGGAAAATATCCAAAAAATAATTAATACAATTTTATTGATTAAAACTGATAGTTTAAATTACTTTTTAATATGTTTTTGTGTTGGGATATAATTAAAAGGACGGAATCGTAGTAAAATGTAGGCTTAAAGCCTTTTTCTTCAACGGCCGAGAATAATAAATAGTAGTTTGAAGTGGCTAATTTTCTTTTAAGATGATTACCTGATTATATCTACTAATTTGGTTCGCTTACTGCGCAGTCATTGTAAGACAGTAGAGTAAAACACGGTTAGTGTGGCGGTACAGAAACCCTGCTAAACAAAGTAGTTAACTATTTTACACACTTAAAATAACGACATTCCTGTTAAGTACCCGGTCACTTTGTCGCACCGCGTTTACTAATCTTGAAAATTCGGTCAAAACTTTAGTTTTAATAAAAATTTAATAAAGACAGGTTTTACAGTCAAACTAGGTTGATACTTTATTTAATGAAAGACTTTGTTTAATCTTTATTAGGATTTATAGTATAAAAACTATATCAAAATTGAAAGAAATGATTATAAACAAAATTGAACGATAACATAAATGTCTACTCAGCGAAAATTATGAAATTTTCTTAAATTTTTATTTCCTATATCCTATCATTAATTTATTCCTTAACTGCTTATTGAAAATAACGAATTTTTATATTTAAAAACAAAAATAAAACTTTTAGTATTTAGTTTAAATAATTTCCGAGACATAAATCGAAAAATTGATTTGATTTAACGCCTCATACACTTCGTAAATTACTAACAATTGGTTTTCGAAAATTCTCACATTTCGTATTCAGTAGACACTAATCCTAAATGAATTTCAAATGAGGTTCAAAGAGGTTAATCACATGATTAGTGTCTTCGACATTTATGGGAAAGTTATTTATTTCAGATAGAATTTAATTTTTTACTTTCTAAAATTTCTAGAGGTATTCCAGTCAGAAAAAGGGCATCGATTTTCGATACATAAAATATATTTACTTCAAAAACATACGCTTTAAATACAACGAATATTTTTTGAGATCACATACAAAACAATCGCCTAGTTTTCTACTGTTTTAACACGACGACTTAAGTGCCACAAAAGAAAACATCAGAAAAAAAACCGAACCTTGTAAATAAAAATATCAACAAATAAACATAATCTTATTAAAGCGGCGAGGCAAAAAAGTCCGATATATAAGCGAGAAAGATAAAGAGGAAGGCTAAATTCGAGAGTATGAGAGAAGCCCACACACCATCTACATAGAATATATAACTTCCTTGAAAACATTTATATTATCTTCATTGACATTCCAACGAAACGCAATCAAATTAAGGAGTCGCATTTTTGCGCCGGGGAACCAAAACCACTTCCTTGTCTCGGGCCTTATTAAAAATATTCATCCCTCTATTCGGTATAATAGTATCTATATTTTCAGGCTAAAAACCCGTTTTAGGCGGCTATTTTTCATCGATCAATTATGGAATGTCTCGTATAGCTGGAGATTACTCGATCCACGTCGAAAAATAAAAATGAGTCCTATACAGTATCATTCCATCCATTTTACCATCATTTTCAATAAAAATAATCAGTTTAAAATCAATCCGTACCTTTCCCAACCAACAGCTACATCTCACCATTATTCGTCAAAACATTTCCTTTCCCGCCGTCCAAACAGCCCATCCAATCCAAAATTACAGAAGCAGCAAGAGAATCAAAAGACTACAACCTTCTTTTGACTTTACGTAACGAACCGTTAATTACCTTTGGCCAGAAACTCGTTTGCATATAACTCAAAGAACACGTGTAAGCCACCAAACTCCTCCCCTCTTTCTAATCATCATCGTCTTGCTCTTACGTTTCGTTACTGTACACTTCGCTTCTCGTCCCACGGAGAAAGTTTCCAAACTTCCCATGGACAGTACACCCAGCCTCATAGATATCCGTGTGTGTGTAACAAGCCGCGTGAGGCGGAAACTGGTTTTCGGCTCATGATATCGCCTGATACTTTTGCACCTTCTTTTTGTCGCGTTGCGCAATCTTTTCGGCCTAGGTGCGAGGATATGTATTCGTGTACGTAATGAGCCGAGGCAGCCGCGGGCGCTGGCGTAACCAGTTGCATCAAAAATTATTATCGAGCGCGTAACAGCAAAGAAAGGAGTAGACTGTTACTGTAAGAGATGCTTGGTGGGTTGGATTGTATGCGTGTGAGGAGGTTGTGGGAATAGGGATTGACTATGATTAGTTTGTTGGATAATTTTGATTTGATGGTGGTTGTATCACTGAATTGTGAGGAGTGGCTGCTATTAGTTTTGGATAAAGTTAGTTTTTATTCGGGTTCTTATACAACGAATGTGATGATCTGCAGAAGAATTATTATTAAATGCTATTTATGTATATGGCAGATTGCTTTTTTAGCAGTAAAAAATTACTCTGATGTCACTGTTTCATTTGTTTTTATACTTTGTTTTGCCGTGACATTACATTCTTATATGTACTAATTTCAGCGTGGCAAAAAAAAGCTTTTACTCACGGACGTCTTTCTATAAGTGTGTGTTATTCGTATCAGAAACCACATGCCAACGTTCTAACGTTTTACTATTTTAGCTTTCATCATATTTATATACATAAGCAGTTATGTTAATCATTAAACGATAAATAACATAGTTGTATTATATCTACATATAATTACACTACGTTAACAACATCAAAGCATATTCCTCGAACAAAGTTAATTTTAAATTTATTAAAAAACGTAAACATAATTAAAACCAAGCACGCAACAGACTTATATTTACCCCACACAACAAAAAAAAAAGTAAAAACAAATCTGAAAACAGCCGCAGCGGTAAAAGACAAAAATAGAAACAATAGCAACTTTATAAAACTCACGAAAATCATGCGCCTCTCCTCCCCCCACGGACCGACCCAGACATTTTTAAACTCGAGCCGCGATCGAAATTCTCCTTCGCTGATCGAGGAATTCGCTGCGACATTCTCTGCGGATGAGACCATAAATTGGCTACATGCGCGCACATAGCGCCGATCGATTACTCGGCATCGCTCGCTCTCTCAAACGCCAGCTCGCTTTGCAAATTATTTTCCTACACGAAGCCCGGCCGCCATATAACATTGATGCAATTTCGCGCACTTTTACCCGCGCTCTATGCGCCCTTAACTAAATTTATCAGGCGGCGGCCCGTGGCCCTCGAAACCTGCCGAGGATTCGTCCTTTTTTTTTCACCCTCGAGGAAACGCGCGTAACGTGATTTTACTTTGAAAGAACGATGGATGGGCGGCCTCTGTTTGGCGCTTTTTTTGAATTACGGTCGGCTAATTTGCAAGCTTATGTATAACTAAATTTAGATCCAGGTTCTTTTTTTCCCGAGGCGCGTACTCGTCGTTTTTGCGCATACATTAGGGAAGACCGGTTCGCCGCCCGAGCGAGCCTGAAAATATAATGCGCAAGCCGAGAGACGACGAGTGACTCCGAAATTCAGTTTGGATCTGAAGATTCTTTTTTACGGAATGTATGAAGCAGTTGGTTCGTCTTTGTGCTCTATTTTTGCGGTTGTTTGGCTTGAGTTTTGGAAAATGTTATTGCTATTTTTTTTCATGAAATATTCTAAAGAAGATTTTTCTTGTTTTGTATTATTCTGAGATTATCAAAAGTAAATTTTAAGGTACTAAATTAGGCAACTAGCTCGCGTTTGGAGGTAATGTTGCTTGAAATTAGTATACACAAAAATGAAAAGTAAATTTAAAACAAATAAACTATTTTTAAACCAGATAAAGTGCCAACAATAAAAAATGTCCTAATCTTTTACAAAAGTGATTATTAGTCCCAGTATGGTGCAAAATTTATCTATCAATTTCATTCTCTATAAAAGTTAACTCAAAATTAGTTTCGTTTTTAGAAAAATCAGAATATTTTTCAATACGGATAATTACTAATGCTCATGGTCAAAGAAATGTTGTGCTAATACGCTAAAGAATTCATTATAATTATACGCCGTAAAAATATATCTGCAATAAAAATTTGTAAACTAAATTGAATAAATACATAAAATTTTTACTAAAAAATCCACAACATTATCAAACAAGACAGCATAAAATAGAGAATCTTACCGTTTTCTTACACTTAAAATAAAAAACGTAGCCAATTCTTATCTGTAAACATAGATTCGACAAAAATTTAAAGCCAACCTCAATTTTCATGTTACAGCGGTGCCTTCTCCGAAGTCAGACTGGCCGAGAGTAAAGATCGGCCAGGTATGCTGTACGCCGTTAAAATTATCGACAAGAAGGCACTCAAGGGTAAGGAGGATTCCTTGGAGAACGAAATCAAAGTACTGCGGAGGTAAGTCATCTTGCCAGAGCGCTTTCACCTCGTTTCACTTATTGAATTGTCGGGCCATTTATTTGTTTTACTTTGGCTCCGACAATTATAATTGTATTAATTTAAACGCTCGAATCGGCTGGAGTTAACGTTAACGTTTTCTGTTAATACTTTGGCATGTCCAGCGTCATGTTCTTTTTTTTGACGTATTTGGAGATACTCGTTCACATTTTTCTCTATCCGACGATGAAAAAGATGAGAGACTATAGGCAGGAATTTATCATTTGGAATTCTATCAAATTAATCTCTTAATAAGATTATCCGTGGCCGACAATTAATATTCAGTAATGAATTCAAAACTTTTAAGAAAATTGCAGTTGACAGATATTTTAAGCAAAAAGTTCAAGTTTGCATTCGAATAAGAGAACTTCACTTTATACACGACTAACTATCACATCGTCTGAAAGAGAAAATTTGAATCTCGGGCTCCTTACTGTCTTTTGTAGTTTAGAACGTAAATTAACCGCAAAAGCCTGGAAATCAATTATATACTTATCCATAGTACAGGCTATATATCTTGTACATATAAAAGCATTGGCAAATTATTCACAAGAAAGTCAGGGCTGAACTTTTTGCTGCAGCAGCCCTGATCTTCGACTAAGTATACATATATCCGTCAGCTGATTTATTTCCAGCCTTCTATTTATACGTAATGTTGCTAATCTGTGTAAATATATATCTTGGACTTTTATTTATTGTTTTTACCGTACATTATACATTAATAGACGTAGTTCAAACAAAAACAAAGCAGTGCCAAACTTGTGTACGTATCGCTTTTATACATGTAGCTGTGTAAATATATATACATATATATATCCTTATTTTTAATGCTGCTTATTAACAGCGTGTTGTTTATATTTGTACTATACACACGACAGTTACATAATTTACATTGCAAAAGGCCTGGCTGTGAGTATGATCCTTGTGTTTGATGCTAATTTAGCAGATATTTTTGTTTTAATCTTTTAAATGTATTATATTATCCAATTAAACAATTTTAACAAATTTGAGACTTTGAATATTTGACCATTTTCTGTACGTTTGTTCTGCATTTTTGGCTGTTTTAATAATAAAAATGCTGTTTTGTTTTTATTTTTTTTGTAATTATTTACTAACATGTGTAAAATATCCAAAAATCACTAATAAATGATTTTGAGCCGTTTATTCCAGAAGTAAGCCTTTACCGCTTTGATTTTTATAATGTATATTTCATATGTGTTTTTAATCTAGCTGAGCAAAGTATATGTCACGTTACAAGATCGTATTATTAACGCTATACTAAACAATTTTATTGATAAAGTCAACAAAATCGAATACAGTCGCCATCGTATCGCGAAGTCTGTCGTCAAACTTTAAGCAAATTAGAGAAGAAAAATGTTGACAGGAAATCTACCTGCGAATTTAACTATAAAGAGTCTCCTGTGACCCTTGTTTCACGTACACATTCCCATATTCACAGCCAAAGTCTCGAATTCTTAACAAAAAAGAGAAAAGCCCGGACTTTAATTACGTTAAAACTGCCAAATACTAAACAAAGACAAATCCTCGAAAAAAGTACACAGTTTAGATAAATAAAGAACACACGAGCTAATATTGAACATGAAATTAGTCGACAAAAAGGCTATCATAGTAAAGTAATATAAAAAAAACGAACTTTCTTTTCGTAATTTAAAGTAAGGCAAAGAATGAAAATTGGTGAGGTTAAACCGCAATTTAAATAACAAAATAGTTTTGAATTATTGCTTCTATATAATGAATGGAATATGTATAAAGATTGATGCATTTCCTATGTTTTAAACATTGTACTAAGAATTCCAATCGCGTGACTTTAAAATGTATTTGACCTATTTTTTTATTTCGTTGTATTTTAGTTGTGACCTATCTTTTATATACGACTTGTATTTGTTACAGCATAATTTTATTTCACTTTAATGTAAAAACACATAATGTTAGAAATTCTGTTTCTAAACTTTTTAAAAGAAAGCAATAAATCAAAAAATATTGTAATTTTACCTCCTTTTTTACGATACACAGTTATGAATACTAAATTATATTTGCTTTTTTTTAGTATAATCATGCTACGTTAAAATATTCTTTTGATTTTAATTTACCGTTACTGAAGGCCTATTTAATATCGATATAACGTTATTTTCTACAGTTATGGACAAATTTTAGATTTTTTCTATAAAACTAACTCTCAATACTGTTTTGTAATAATAACAAAATAAAAAGAAAAATAACCTCCAAGTGCTTTTATTATCAAACTGTATACTTTCATTGTCAATACTACCTCTGTGCTCTTTATTTACCACCACACGGCAATGCTAAAAAAAGTTTCCGAGCACATATTGAAAAATAACGAAATTCGCATCTTTACAAGAAATAGAATGATAAAAGGACAAAAAAAACGCTAGGAAATTTGCTGAGGAGAGCGGATTTTTTCTTACTGTCTTAACACATGTGTGACTCTGATTGTGTATATTGGCGTTATCTGTTAATCCATAGGTTCAGTCGATGCGTGACCTCGTACAGTGGCGACGGGCCACTCAAGTCGGATGATAATAATGAGGAAAAGGAATGGTAAGTGGGCCCTTCCTCGGGGCACCAACCCGCCTATATGCCAATCTATCTCTCTCATTCTCTTTGCCTCACTCTCTAACTCTCTTTCTCTCTCACTCTCTCTCTCTCTCTCTCTCTCTTTCTCTCTCACGCACACTTATTCATTAGCATCACGAAACTTGTCTCTCACTTTATCACCACACGCCACCTATATAATATCTCACTGATTCACCCTCCTCCTCTTCCTCCTCCTTCTACTTCTCTATTTTATTCTTCTTAATCTCTTTACGCTCGCGTCTGTTGTTTAACACGAGGTGGCTATATTGTCTGAGTGGCTCTTCGGGAATACGTTTCGTCACATATATAGTAACTGCACGCCCTGTATATATGCCATTGATTTTTGTTCCCTTTTTTTCGACACTACTTTTTCCTCCCCTATTCTCATGTTTGTCCAGTGTTGTCTTAAGGTTGTCCTTGTAACCGATTACCACGGTTCACTCGTTTAATTTACTTACACTTTGTTTACGTATCAATTTGTGTCTATTTTTTCTTTTGATGTTAGAGTTGTTTGACTTTTAAACGAATTCGTTCGCTATCAACTGTTTCGTGATCTATAGTAAACGCACAATAAAAGCTATTTTATTGCTCGATGAAGCAAGTCAGAAGATATAAAATCTCATCGAAGTATATAAATTTATCGAAAAATTACTGTAAACACAAAAGATTACTAAATTTTAAATGGTTGTTACTAATTAACTCGTTGACTTAAATTTTCATTCACCAGTTCGTCGTTTTGAATAACTTGTCAACTTTAGAATTAGCATCTGTCTGACTACACTATATTGCTGTTGAAATTTTTAAATGACTATTTGATAAATGATAGAAGGAAATGTTTCAAAAAATACTTGAAGTACTAAATATTTCAACGTATTTATGATACAAGTTAAAACTCGCTCATATAACAAATTAATTTAGTTTCATTACTACTGCCAATAAACAGCTTGATCAAAATTAATCAAATTTTTTATTGGACTGATCCCTTGTATATCTAAATCCCAAAAGCCCTTTCAGCCCCAAGGTCAGGTAGTTAGCAAAGTAGGAAATAACAGTACCCAAAGTAAACCCTCACAAATCCAGCACAGAAGAATATAAGCTCTTTAGTTTATTACGATAAAATTATTATTTTTAAAAAACGTTTACACCAACAATTTTCAATACAACTAAAATCTATCTATTCGTCAAAGCTTTCCGAAAATCCTTAATCCAAAATAGACAACGTTTTCTTCATCAAGCATACAATAGTTTTGACATATCATTTATAATATTACTTACTACAAACGCAGGTTGATTACGGCATAGCTGCACCACTTGCAGTATGCTGATAATCAGATTAAAACTAGAATTGCATTAGATTGCGGAAGCCGCGGATGCGTCTTCGATTAACTCGGTCACCGACGACTCCAGCTTTGATTCATCCAGGCCCGGGTCGTAGAATAATACGAATAATCCAATTACGAAACTCGCTTGTCCTTTTGTTACATTGCGGCGAGATGTCGATGGATTATTTTATGCGAAAATTCCTTCCGGCATGTTGTTCTTTTTTTTTCATTAAAATCGCTAGAAACAAAACGTATAAAAAGTGGAAAACGCTGTGTCGAAATTTCTTTTTAAGAAAATTTGAGAAACCGTTTTTAACGTAGTAACAAATGAATTTTGGAATTGTTTATAAAGGGTTGTTTGTTATTTGAAAAATTACTTTATATCAGTACGGTTAGTTGATACTGTGTGGGAACAGCTTCAAGTGTTGAAACAGGTGGCGACTTGCATTCTATGCCCTTTCTAAGCGTTTAGACTTCATACCGGCTTAAGAGAGAACTAATTAGTGATCGAACCGATTAAGTCATTAATTAATTAGATTTGCTTAGGAATGCTTGAAAAAATGGCACTTGATGAATGACACGGGCGTTTTATGAAATTTCATAAAGTGTATTGGTATATTATGTTGTCATTGACTAATGAAANNNAAAGCAAGAATGTAAAAAAGGAAAAACAATAAATATTTGATTTTAGCTTTTATGTAATTAGCAGTTATTTAGGTATAAAGATGTTATCTTTAAATTAAAATAAATTTAATTTAGAATATTTATAAATTCTTTAAAAAACTGCTATCCAAATAATAAACTTACAGCAGTTTTCTCATAAAAAGAAGCATATCAATAAAATCAATTTTTCAATCTATTTTGTTTGACTTTCAATGTATGACATTTGAGATAGCTGTCCAAAAATTTTTATTGCTTTATTTTTCAATTGTGTAGCATTTTAATTTGTATCTTCTATAAATCTAGAGAACCCTACAGTCTTTGTACAAAAAGGGACTTTTAGTATAGTCGTATTTGATATCGGGCTTTACATCCTCGGGTCAAGGCCAATCCATTTGCTACGTATATATATGCCTCTCTTTTTTTTACTTTTAAAAAAACGAGATATGTTAGATGTGACTATGATTTAATGTAATAGCTTTTTTTTAATAAAATAGTTTTTTTGAACTTATGACATGTTTGCCATTTTAAAAAATGTGGAGAGAAATCATCTATGATACACTTACAAAATTTTTAAAAGATAAAAATTTATGTAAGAAACGTGATTTACATTTTGAGTGTGACATAAAACATCTATGATATTAAAATGAAAATTTTTATTTCGATATGTTATAATTCATGTGTTATTACGTAATTTAAAGTTCAGATAGATTTTTATAAATTGAAAAATATCTTACATTTATGAATAAAAAAGTCGATAATATTCTTTTTATTTTTTGCCTCTATGTCCCTTTTAAAGAATACTGACCTATTTTTTCATGTATATACCATGGAAAGACTAGGTAAAGTAATATATAACGTTGTTTGAAGCTAATAAAATCATTTTCTGATCTAATTTTCATCTTTGTAATAAAAGCATACATGTTTACTAGAAAAGGTTTTATAATACGCAATTTGGCAAGCAAATCTATTGATATAATAAAAATAAGACGATGAAACCAGCTCAATATCTTTACGATGGCCATCAAGAAGACCAAATTTAACAAAAATTTCCACCAATATCTTTAATAAAACTGATATGAAAAAGGTTCATTTTTTTCTAAAACTAATCCCAAGACACTACAAACTTTATGTTGATATAAATACCCCTCGTAAAGTTCAAAATCGCGCGAAATTTCGAATCGTCGCTGGGAGTAACAACAATAAAACGAAAAAAAAGAGCGCCAACAATCGCATAACCTATCTTACGTAACGCACGTCGATCGTAAAAAAGCCCGGCTGTGGAACTATAGCAAATAGAACGAGAAAAAAAATGAGGGACTTACATATAGGTAATTTCGGAATCGTTCGCAGTTGCATCATGTACCAGTAAAGAAAAAAAGGCGAAGAAGGACCCTCGTAAAAATCGGCCTCCGTCGATTTCGCACACACACATCCGCGCCTGCGATTTTAAATTCCGTAATAAAACCGCCTGCGCGAAGGAGGTGTAAAAAGTAAAGAAGGAGGCTCGAGAGAAAAGGCTAATAATCCTTGGCGTGTTATATCAACCTTAGGCGAGTTTTTCATTTCTGTCTTTCGTGTTAGTATTTTTTTCTTTCCTTTCGTTTGCGGCCCTCCCTTTCACCACTGCGCCTCTCGGCTCGACTTCGTCACGCGACTTTCACCTCGAGGCTCGTGTATAGACATTTCGTTACGTCGTCCAAGCTGCGCGCGCGCTCGCATTTCCGATCGAAAAAGGGGATAAAGGTATGTGTGTTGGGAGTTAAGGAGAGAGATGGAGGAGTAATACTGCGGCTGGTTTATTGACGAGGCGAGCGAATTTTTCAGAGCGGAGCTTTGTCTTGTGGTGTTTTGTGATTTAGTGGGTGGGGTGGAGGAAGGGGTTTAATGGGTCTTCTGATTTTTCAATTTGTGAGATATTTTGTTTGTGTAATTTTATGTGTTTTTTTCTTTAAGTAACTTAATGTTTCTCGTTGTAAATCCAATATAACAGTTTTTGTTGAAATTGATTTGTCACTTTTTCAAAAATGTTTTTTAATAAAAATGTACATCTTTCATAACTTTAATATTTTATATCGTTGATTTTATTCCAAAATAGTGCCAGATTTTTTATACCACTTTTTATTAATCTTTCTTTTTGGAATTATATTTCTTAGTAACATACAAGTTTGCTTTAAAATAATTCCAAATGAACGAAAATCGTTAAAAATAAATGATTAAAAATTTAGTTAAAATAGAGAAATAAAATATCTATTCGTGAACGTGTTTCATTTGTTATTTAGAGCTTTAAAATATACCCTTTTAACTTTAATAAAACTTTGACCTGTTTCAATATTGCTTTACCAGTCAGTTAAATAAGCTTAAAAAGTTAAGTAATGTGCACCAAACGCAACTATTTTTTTTAGTTTGAGTAAATGTATTTTAAATTATATACATTTAAGTAAAATTATCTAACTTCGTTTAAATAATTTCTATAAAAACATATTACAAATGACAAATTTTAATTAAAAATTTGATTTGCCCAATGACATTAATTTTATTACATAAGCTATGACTACAGCAGTAATGATAGAAAATTTTCGCTTAAAAAAAGTCCATCATAATTTTAGGTCAAAAGCAACTTTTTGAATCTACAGTTTCAAAAACTGACATTGTACTTTAAGAGATATTATTACACGAAAACATTGCATTGGATTTGAAACTGGAATCGGGTCAAATCTATAATAATAATTCACAGACACTTGACTTATAAAATTTTACTCCCCAACCTCACGTTTGTAGGAAAAACATTATTGTATTATCCCATATTTTCCCAATTTCATCGCAACTTCCAAAATCAATTGAGAAATTCCGCAAAAGTTAGAAGTATCGCAAAATATTTTTCTACTGTGTATTATTTTTCCGACGATTAATGTTATTCCACAATTAATTATATTTAATACCAAACAAATTTGGGTATTGAATAATCGCATTTAAACAATATATTTTCCTCCTTCTCTATAATTAAATAATAAGCCCTAGAATAAACTTGAAAAAGTAGAGACAGTATTTTAAACCATAAAAGAAAAAAGTAAGCCATCGTAAAGCAACAATAAATTCTCTTTCTCTTATTCACATCAACGTAAATAAATCAAGCCCAACTCCCGCCAAAGAGAATAAAAAAAGCGTCCCGTCGGCCGGCCTATAAAAACCCCCAAGAACATTTTACGCTGGAAGGGTTCGCTTAAAATAAGGCCAAAAAATTGACCTTTCAAAAATTTCGATCTTCGCCGCGGTCTCGAGAGGAGAAAAAGAGAAAGGAGAAGCACTCGGAAGCGCTTCGTTTCGTGCAAATTCGTGACTGCCGAATATATCGCGAACGACTCACTTATATACCTGTATATAAGTTTGCGTCTATATACCTATATATACAAAGGAGGAGGACGGAACGGCGAAGAAAGGAGGCTTACGAAATCCGAGAGATTCTCAAGAGCCTCGGTTTTTACGGGATCCGTTTTTTTCTTTATTCCGCGCGCAGCACTTTTGCCGTCTCTCTTATCTTCCGCCCGATTTTCTCTTATTATTTTCCTTTTTTGCGAGCGAGCCACATTAGTGGACTTTTTAGCGGAGAGTTTTGCGTTTTATTGCGAGTTCTTTTTAATTTGTTGGCTGAGCGATTTTCTTCTTGGGCTATTAAGGAGGAAGTGTGGACCGAAAAAAACTTGCTCTACACTCGCGAATGTCGATGATGTCAGCTGAATACGATTTCGATAATGAGCTATGAGATTGCGGGCAAAGTTCAAAATTATGAATGTTGTCTTCGAAATTTGATTTAATCAAATTCTTTTACGGATTTAACTTTACATTTAATTACAGTTCTGTTTTATAATTTGTTGCGGCGTTGAAAAATAATTTTTATACTTAAATTAACTTTTGATATTTAACTGTTTTTATTTTATCGTGCTTTAAAGGTAATTAGTATTCAAAAATCTTTAAACTTTGTTGTGATGCGTTTAAACTTTAGTAACTATGAAATCGACGTGTACGTCAAACTTGTCGGATATTTAATCAGTTGAAATTATTTTCAAGGTATCGTTTAATAACTTTAATTAAACTTTCCATAAAATAAAGAAGTATAATTTTCATTTTGGAAAAAATAAAACTTTCCACTTATATCTCTTAAATGATATTTGCAACTTCTAGTTTAATTTAGTTCTAACAGTTTTTTTTTCAGTTTCTGAAGTTCTCTTCTTGTTCATTACTCACTATGTAATTGCAGAATTTTATGATAAATGTCGTTGAAAGTTTTCAAACTATATTTACATAGATGAATCTCGAGAACATATCGATCAGAACTTTCTCTTTTTTAATTAATTTGAGTAAGGTGCCAGCTTTGTTTCGGTCGACCTTCAAATTTATTGATCACATAATGATTCCAACAAACGATTTTTTTCTCGAAGACAATTTAACGTTCGGTATTGTCAATAAGAAGTTAAGTAATAATCTCTAACAATGTCAAAAGTAAAAATAATATTCTGCAGTAAGATAATTGCTTGCAGTATTCACGTTCGATTAAAAATCATTAATATTTTGTTACATTGGGTAATTTGATATTTTTGGTAATAAATATCGCGTTCGACTTTTTAGAAAATATCCGATTTCAATTAACTCTCAAGGCACCGATATAGCGTAAAAATAATAGTCGTTTCGAGGTTAATTGTAACTTTTCTCGCAAAAGAATAAAAATAGTCTTTCACTCAGTCAATCGAAGAACGAATTAAAATTTAATCAGCGATAATTTTCAACGACTAATTTACTAAGATAATCACTTTACTACTTGTTGATTTGCTTCAATAATGACAAACAATTTCGACAATTTATGCGACTGCAAATCAAATGTCTTCCACGCTCCATTATCGAAGGATTGGCGTGTGCCCTTCTTATAAAAGTACCTTTTTGTCGTTTTAACGACTGTTTTTCTCCTCGACGAGCAAAAAATCGGCGTCCTTTTGTTTCTATTTGTGACGCGATGGCGTTCGTCATTATTTCGAGTTGATGTTTATCCTGCCGTCAAAGAAAAATATCGCTTTGGCATTCAGCAATATTATGAGCGCTCTTTTTATCTTGAGATTCGTCCCATTAAAGATGACTATAATCAGTTGTGCTGCTGTATCTACTAAAACGTGTACTTGAAGTAATTTTGCTTGGATCCTAATCTTTAAGAAAATTAAATGATCAAAGGCTAAGCGATTGAATTCATGAATAACATATTTATGCGCTACTTATACTGATTTTCGAAATATAAATAACGTGGAAATGCGGAACTCCTGTAGTTAGATGAATATTTTGAAAGAATAATGTGCATATAAATAGTTTAATAAAGAGTATTGAAATTTTTATTACTATCATGTATTTAAACCTTTCGTTTATGTGTGTAAAATTAAAATTAAGATATAATTAAAATTTAATTTAGCTACTAGAGTAAGCAACTTAAAATAATTTTTCTGCTATTATCATGTAAATAAATACGGATTTAAATATGAACGCTTGAACTTTTTGTTGTGCTAAAAAAAAAGATCTACGGTTTGCATATTTTAACATAGCATTAGAACGACATGAACAATAAAGACATTTCATTAATTTTAAATGCTTACTGACAAAAGTAGCTATTACAAAGTAATGAAAAGCACACAATTTTTTCATTTTACAATGATATAAATTCCATGAAATTGGACTTGAAGACATGACAATCAAATTAAATTTTAATATTTTTAAAATTCAAATGAGAATTCTCTAACGTTATGCGTGTTGTGAATTAAATGACAGCGTAAACGCGAGTGCATTAACAAGAAGAAACTAATTGAGTTTACGTGACTAAACGATGTTCGCTACTTAGTCACGAAAACTGTCTGACCCACCTTATAATGTCTATATCAGGCCATGTTGTGTTGAGCTGTCATAAAAGTGGAAGAAAAGAAAAAATATTGATTCGAATACAAGGGATCGAATGCATAGGGTAGATGTATTTAAATAAAGTTATTCAAATCAAATCTTATATGAATCACTCTTTATTTCCATATTACGAATAAGAGAATCTTGAAATAATTTATTTTCAATGACCAAATAATTAATAAATAAGCATACATTTAAAATAAGTAAAATATTGAGTAAAGTTAAATTTAGATTGAGCATTTTGCTTACTTATACTAGTATTCAACGTTTTACAAGAAGCTTTATTCAGAGAATACAGCGGCAAGTATAATCACTTATAGCAATTCATGCATTGAAGGAATCAAGAACTCTTTAAAATAAATGCGTATCACAGAATGCATGTCACGCCTGCCATTGATGCAAGAGGCCGTGAATTCGAACCATGAATATATGTATATACTTCAAGTCATAAGTAATAAATGCGTATGTAAACTTTCCACGATTTTCAATTATTTTATTCAAGTCTGTTATGAAAAGTTCTTGGTATATACCCAATAGAAATTTAATGTAAATTTTATTAATAGATATGTAATAAAATAGTAAAAATGTATATTGTGGAATTCATAGCGTGACTATATCTACTTCAAATATCATAGTATCTTAATAATGTTATATTTTGAGCTTTTATTAGTTTCTTGAATAATTGGCCAAGCAAATTTAATTAATAATGAGTACATAAGGTTTATTTTAAATTTTTCATGTTTGTATTCATCAGAATAAGGATAGAATGTATAACATTTGAAAAACAAATTAATTAAATTATTTAATTATCGAGTAAAGTCGATGGAAATTATTGAATTGCAATTATTCAATTATTTTGGAAAAGTCATTTCTATATTTTAAAATATTTTTATATTTTACGTAAAATTTTTTAAATCTTATTCTTAGCTGCCTACAAGTATTACAGAGGCAAACAATGATATAAAATAAAACGATACAAAACTTGTTTTTCGTGTAGTTAATCTAAAGAAACACGTTTTTATTTTTTGTACTTTTCGTCTGGAAATGCTACTTTTAGATTGTATTATGGGAATTAATTTTCTATAATTATAAATATCATCATTTGGAACTTATTAATTTTTTACGTTTAGTTCTATCCTCAAAAAGCAATAAGAAGTTATATTTGAAAAAAAAACATCAATAGGAAATGAAATAAGTAGAAAATTCTAAAACCGACACTGCAAACGTGAAAATTGCCGTTTGTTAGCTACTCTCGTTATCAGCAATCAGTTCCAAGTAAAAAAAGCCGCCCAAAGCCGCTTAATTTCACGAGCCGCGCGCGATGCGCGATAACACCTCAAAGAAAACTACACTTTCGTTCAGACAACCTAAATTTACCACAACGACATTCATTAAGTCACTGACCCCCGGCATTTCTCCAAAACCAGCTCGCCCAAAAAATTCCAAGCCAAACTCATTCAAAAACCTTCAAACAGCCCACACATCTCCGCGCGTCAAATCCCAATCGTCGTCAAACCATCAACGTCGATCTCCGGGACAAAAAGTCGCCGTCCCATTCTTTTGCCGGCGCTTCCGCGTATATCCCCGCGAATCCAAGCTCAAGAGAATCAGACGGCCGCGATCTTACGGTCGCGGAGGGCGCGGGCATAATCAGATCCACGCGCTCCGTTCCATTGTTCGTACGTCCGAAAATAGCCGCGCAGCGTGGAGAAAAGAAAAAGGTGCGTGAACGCGAAAACAGCGCGACGCTCTCGTCCTTCGGGCAGCTGGTCTAGTTTCGAGCCGCGCGCGCGATTCCAGTTTATTATGTAAACAATCGACTTGTTATGTTAATTATTATGATGCCGCGGCGTGTGTGGAGCTGTCGTAATGCCGGGGAGCGCGCGTGCGCTGCTTTTCGAAGAGATTATTTTGTTGGCTGCGCTTTTGGACAGTTTTTTTAGTGTGCGTGGCTCAGTTGGTTTTTTTGCGGTTGGGACGACTTTTATTTTGAGGCTGGTTGGGCTTTGATAGGGCTTGATTGCAGTGGTGAGGCGAGCTTGAGTCATACGTGATTTATTTGAGAAGTGCGTTAGTGGACGTTTGGAGGCTTTGGGATGGCTTTTGAAACTGATATGAAATGTCTTTTTTGAGATTGTGAAATTGTTAGAAAGATTCGTTTTTGTAGAGATTTTATATTTTTCCAGCTTTAAGAAGCTATGTATAGTAAAAAGTTAATTCCATTTTACTAATTTTTAATGAAAAATTATGTATATATATACTAAAATTAATAGAAACATCTATCATTGAACGCGTGTAAGCTTTGACTCGTGCCTAAAATGCAAAAGATGTGAATAAACCGAGGATTTTCGCAATCGCAACGACTAGAAATGGTACTTTATTTGTTGGAAAATGTAGATGAAATGTCGAGTATCAGATGAAATGAAATGTAATTGGCATCTATTGAGCTCCGGAAATCAATTCACGGTAACGAATAAAGTAAATGCCAGTTGCACGACTGGGTAGTTTTGGCTAAACCGGCAACGTAAAATTTTCCAGCGCAGCGAACCAATGAGGCTAATGAAATTTCATATTTTGCTTTTTATATTTAATTATTTTAGTGTTGGTTGTTTAATAGGGCATCCGAGAGTTCTAACACAATGTGTATCAAGAATTCTACGTGAATTTTACTCTTCAATAGTCGAGTCAACACATAAATCAACAAAATATCAACATTTTAATCTAGCGCACAACATAAGTAATATAACGTCTCAACATTTATTAAAACATCACAGCCGGAAAAGCAACCAGCAAGATTAATAATTCGCTCAACGTTACCTGAATTTCGAAAAGCTCACCCTCGCCCAACGCCAAAGCTCCAGATCCACCTCATCACAGCCAGCATCCGCGTCTCGAATGACTTTCCCAACCTCCTCCTCCATCCAGCGCTCGGAAAACGAGAAAAAACGCCGCCGAAAATTACCCCCCCCCCCCCCGTCGCTCGGCTCGCTCACATATTTTTCCGTCCACCGAGGCCCGGAAGTCCCTCGGCGTCGCAGTTATCAGATAATTCGAAGCGATGTGTTCTTCCCTTTGGACTAAGCGCGGGGCCCCGAGGCCAATTTCCCAAAAGCAAAGCCACCCGCCGCCTCCGCCTTATGTAAATTTTCGGCACGTTCGAGGGACAAAGCAATACAATGGCCCTCGCGCGCGCCTCGAAAGCTCGACTTTATTGCGCGCCGATGCGCAAGCTCGGCCCGTTATCGCGCCGGCTTGATCTGTATAACGGGCTCTGAGAGCGAAAAGCTCGAGCTTGCGGGCTGTATACGAAAGGAGAAAAAGGCAGGTTTAGGCTTTCATCGGGTGCGATCGATTCCGCTAGTAGTGGGTGGATATGGATTCAGGGGCTATTGCAGTAGCGGGGAGGTGTATGTGGGGGGAGGTGTAATTGACGATTCAAAGTGGGTTATAAAGAGGGTAGAGCGTTTTTCTGTGGCCGTGGGAAGGTTTAGCTAAGTAATTTTAATGTGAATTGAAAATTAGGTAGGCTCTCGTTAGGTTCTAATTAGGCCCTAACTTGTTGATTTACTATACGGGTAACTGAAATGAAGTGATGGAATAATGAAATTTATCCTTTCAAATTTTAGATTCCAGATTGCAATGGACGTAGTAAATCTATCATTGTAATACCATATTGCAATATCATTGTAAGCGTAAATAATAAAGCTCAACACTGCAACAGAATATCGGCCTTTTCAAAAACTGACAATTTTTCATGCCCTCCAACTATATTTTCCTGAAAAATTTTTAACACTCTGATAAATCGTTAAAATTTTTACCTGTCAGTCAGCCCTGTAAAACCGCTTGTATATTTATCCCTGTCTTAGCGTTCCGCCTCCCCCCCCCCTCTGCTTTCTTCATTTCTCACTGGGCGTCGTGAAAAATCGTTAGATCTTCGATATATATTCCCAGACGACGCGAGGCGGTCTTCAAAGAATAATTCACGCACCCTTTACAGGTGACTGCGTAGCTTTTACGCGGATGTAAAGCGATCTCGATGCGAAGGTAAAGGACTTTTTTATGCGGGTCTCGATATATTTTCACGGCGTTGCGCTCCCGATAGGCACTTAGCTTTGAAAACTGTCAGGTTAGAGGCACGATAAAAGTTGCTGGGATGGGGAAAAATAATGTAAGCACGGAAGAGCTTTTTTAGGTCCTGTAAAACAGATGAAAATTTTTGTTCTGTGGGGGGAAGTTAATAGGTGCTTGGATAAGTGGAGTTTGATGGTTCGTAATGAGGTATTAGAATTAAAATTTTATTGCTTAAGATATCGGAGATTCTTTGTGGTTCTTCTTTTCGTTGTTTGATCAATATGGATGTAATAGTAGACAACAATCTAAAAAAATGTAAAACAGAAAAAAGGATTTCAATTATGAGGTTGCAGGTAGTGTAGTGGTTTCTACTTATGATTTAATTTAACTCGTACGATTTACTATTTTTTCAACAATAGAGAAAAGTATATTTTAAAGTTATTATAACACGTTTTCTCTAAACATTAAAAAATGCCAATCCCCTGAAAACATAAACAAATGGACTTAACCACTTATTTCAGGAAGCCGTAGTATTATTCAGTATTAAATTCTGGTCACGTGCACACCAGTCATGCTCATGCGGACGCATGCATACGCGCACGCACACACTCGAATCTGAACTTGTTTTGTCGCGACTGACAATTACACGACGACAATTAGGCAACATTTCATTTTTTGCGCTTCAGCGTGTACAACCAGCTCTTTTCATGTTAAATACATAAAGCTTTTTCTTTCAACACTACAAAGCGAACATATGCTTTCATTGTAACAATTAAATGATTAATAAATATGCTTACGTTACGTATAGCTTATATTAACAATATAACTTTACGTACTGTACTAACTTCCACTACAACCAAGAAAATTACTTAACACTCAAGTAATACAGGCCAACCTCTCTACAGGAAGCGACAAATCAGATATACCCATCCGCATCTCCAGGCCCGAAAATCAATGCCCACATCCCCGAAGCATAAATTCTCGCCTTCCCCGGCATTCAACTCGGTCTCCACATCGCAACACTTCCTCGGCATTGTCGAAACATCAAGCCCGCCTGCTCCTCTCATTGTCCCCGCGTAAACCAGCTATACACCTACATATCCACAGTCACATCGAGGCCGCTCTTTAAAAGACGCTTCCACAAAATTCCTGCGGACTGAGAAAAAGAAAGATAACTCGCGGATACGTGCCGTCTCATTGTCACGCGGCTCTCCTCTCCTTTTGTCGCTCTCCTTTTCATTCTAATACGCGCGCTGCGTGACGTATCGGCGCCGTTTATCGCGCGAAATATTCTCCTGCCTTATTGCCGCGAGTTTTAGATTACGAAAAGGCGCGAATTGAATTCCCGCAGCTGCGCGCGCTTACGCCACTGTAATTCGAGCCTGAGAATTCGGCCGTTCGCTTTTTTTTGCCGGAGAGAGCCGAAGGAGGGGGGGCATTTTTTATTCCCGATGAATTTTTCATTCGGGGATTGTAAGCTCGTAATCCGCGCTACGGCTTCTCGAATTCACCTGCAAGCACATCTCGCAAGCTGCGCAAGCTCGATCGATACGAGCTGTCGGGCTGCCCGCGCCGCATATTAACGCCGCGTATTTCTCTAGCGGTGTCTTGTTTCTCCTCTTTTTTTTTCGAAAGAAGGAGAAAAAGGAGAGGGAAAAGCGGCGGGGTGAGAGCGCGGAGAAATTGATTTCTAAAAATATAAATCCAATTCGAGTTCGAATGGGAATGGGAAAGCGGAGCTTTCGTCTGTTTTGAAAGTAATCTTATTAAAATTTAATCCTCGAAATTTGACAGAGCTGGGGCTCGCTGTGCACCTGGAGTTTGAAGGTCCTTTGCGGAATTTATAGTTTTGATAGTTTCATGGCTATTTTTGATGCTTTTATTTACGCGCGCCATACAGTGGCATTAATTGTGGATAAATGAGTAGTGAGGAATGTTTAATAACTTATCTGCTAAACGAGTCATAAACGACCCTCATTGCGCACGATAGTTTAGTATTTTTTTATTATTAATTATAATCGTATTAATCTGTGCTTACTTGGTACTAAATGTGTAATAAATATACCTATCTATCCAAACATAATTAAAAGAAAAATGTAAAACTCATTAAAGAACATACGTCAAGCTTATCTCACACACGCATAACTCCCGTCAACTTCCTCGCGCAATCGAGCTTTAAACTCTCGAAACTACCCTCCAAGAAAAACCAGAACTCCACATAAAAAAGTTATCAAAACAAAACTTCTCATCGCGCTATCTCCTTACCCACCCACCCCCGACTCTATTTTTACTCCTCGCGGCATAAAACCGCACACTTCCTCAAACGTACGTATAAATCGCTGCGCATGCATACCAACGCGGCCGCTTACCTCACAGACACACACACCTCCACAGCTCACCTAATCAAACTGTATGCCCCGTCCGTGTCGCGGCTATCTCGCCCCGCTGCTGAATACTTTCCGCAACAACAAGCCAGCGCACAATGGCGCATCGTTTATTCATCAATCGGACCGTCCGCGCACTACTCCTATTATATACACGTACAGCTTGTAAAGCTCCTCGTTCATCCCTTCCTTCCTGGCTCTATATGCGAGCGGTCTCGCCGACAGGCAGACACAGCAGAGTACGTATATAGCTGGTGTATATGGCGTGCTTGTAAGGGCGGCTCTGTCTCTCTGCTGCCGCAGGTCTAATTGCATGCGCGCTTAATGCACTGGCTTCTGTGTCTAAAGCTTCTGTATATATGCGGACACTGGTCGCTTGTCCGTCTGTGTGTGTATATGTATATATGTGTGTGCTTAGGAGTCGCAGTGCTGGCTTTCCCGCGCTCCGCATCATTACACACAATTACCTTTTTAGCCGTAATTGATTTTCCCGCGGCCGCAGCTTGCGACGCCGCCGAGCTTTATGCGAGTATATATACAGACGGCTTTAGGTCCTCTCGCTCGAGCTTTTAATTGTAGCTGCGAGCTTGACCCCCGGAGGTGTGTGTAAAAGAAAACGTTATTGGGACCTAACGTTGATGCTACATGTAGCTTAACGTTCTCCCCGTGTTTGCAAGTCTGTTGGCGGTATGCAGCTTGCACGCGTATAAACGTAAAGCGCGCTGCATGTGCCCTTTACTCCCACGGCAATAAGAGCGAAAGCTCGAGGCAAAATTTTACGTGTAAACACTCTCGAGCAGCATTCTCCCTTCAGTGCATTCCCCGAGTCCTCGCATCCCTCCGTCCAAAGACATCTCAGTCACTCAAACTTACCACCCTCCCTGCAAGCTCTACCCTATATACACACACAGAAAAAAGCTCCATCCCCCTCCTACTCTCTCGACCCGTCGGTAAAAGAGAAAACCGAGCACACCTGGCGGCGCACACGTAGCGTATACACCGCCGGCGCATCGCTGAAGGTCTCGCGTGTGCGGGGGTGGCTGGAAGGGCAGCGGAGGGGGGCGGCGCGCGGCTCAAGTTCACGACGAAGGCGAGCTTGCACGCGAGATACACTCTTGCGCGCTCGATATCGATGTAGACTCGCGCCCCGAGAATGCTAATTTTTCGGAGAGCCAAGATTGATGGCCGATAAGCCGCCGGCGAATTTTCTGATTAAGCGGCCTCGCGGTGGTTGGAGTTTCTTTCGATAGTCGCGAGGTCGACGGGGTGGGTGAGCGGACTGGGAAGGAGGGTTTTTTTTGAGGGTGGTGGAATTTTTTTGGATGAGAGTGGAGTGGATTTTTGTTGGGAAAGCGAGGATGGTAATAAAGGAGAAATTGTGCTTAATCGAAGCGGCGCTCGTGAATGAGGATGATTTTCTCGTGCGTACGTCGAAATTCCGAGGCGCTGACGTCACGGGAACTACGACAATTCAATCGAGCCTTCATAAATTTTTTATGGATTTTGGAAGAGACGTATATATTTAATTCCAAGTGCATGGAAATGTACAAAGTCCCAGACGTGCAGTCGAATTTTTATCGTCAGCTCGTAACTCGTTTAATATCGCCGATCCGTAAATCAAAGGAAAAGTCAGATACAAAGTAAAAGCACGATAAATCATGTTAAACCGGCCAAATAGTATATGAAATATAACTTCTTTGAAGTTAAACGCTCCTCTCCTCTAGGTAAATACGCCGAGGACTCTTAAAATACGTATTGTACTTTCCGCGCGTTATCTCCAGCCAGGAACTCTTCAATTTTATCCTTCCGACGTAATTTGAAAATGCACGGCGCTGCGCCTCGCCAAAGAAAAGTAATTGCTTTTCTTCGAACGAAATAACGCATTTGGCCTATTACGAACTTGCACTCGACCTAACGTTCAAGCTCGAACGCGGCACGTTTACCGATCTGGCCTCGCTCGAGCGATAATTAAAAATTAATTTTCAGAAAAAAGAAAGATCCACCCACGCGAAGCGTCGCATGTTATGCGCCGCTTCGTGCGCCGAGCAAACAGTATATTTCCGGACGCCGCTTGAATTACATTTATTATTTCGACGCGCCGGTAAACACGCGTATTACTTTCTCACCGACGCTCGTATTATATTTACCCAAGTAACGTTAGAAGGTAAACATCAATATTTCATTATACTCTCCTTTTTCCGTACACCCACAGTCCGTTGATCACAGCGGGATTATTTCTTTTCTCATTCAAATGTCCAATTCGCAATGGTAATTCTTAATCCGCGCGCCGTTAAAGCAAGGAATTCTCGACTGCGGATGTGTCTCGGGCGGGAGCTTTTTTTATTTAGCTCGCTTCCCGAAACTTTGCCTCGAGCTCTGAATGCCAGAGCTCGATCGATGTTTCATGCACTCGAGCCAGGTGCATTTTGATACTTGTATATGCGCGCGCCGCTCGCGGGGAAATTCACATTTTTATATGCATGCAGTAGTTTTGTTCTGCATTTTACTCTATATCCGGGGGATTTGCTTTACTTTTCCGCCTCAAATTGCGGAACCGACGCTTTTTAAGTTGGAAACGGGCTTGACCTTGTTGCCGCGGCTGCGTCGCCGCAGGAGCTGTTTCTGCTAAACGTTTCGAGCATTTCGAGAATGCGGGCAGAAAAAATTTCGATTGTTTTGGCAAATGAAAAAACGTGCTATCCTCGGGCTCTGGAGATATTCGCAAGTTATGAAAGTATAAAATACCGAGTGATTTATCGGATTATGAAGTATTTTGAAAAATTTTTGTGAAATGAAACGTAAAAGTGCCTGCGTAATTCGAATTCTGTAGCGAGATATATACTGTAACTCATCACTAATCACTATATACAAGCACCTACTTGCGTATCGAATATCACTTCTTTTAGTTCTATTTTCTCCCGATTTAAGCGTGCGTCGAACAATGGGACATTGTGCAACAAGGGTGAAAATCGGATTTTTCTATGCAAGGGCGATGTCTGAGCTTGAGTGGGAGTAGAGGGCGTTCCAGAATACATAGCGAGTGCTCAAATCATCATCCGAGTTTGAACTACTCTTTCTCCTCGTGTATTACGTATGAAATTTTTTTCTAATAAGCGCATATAAGAGCTCTTTTGTGCGCGTGTGAAGCCTGTATAGGGAATGGAGAATTTCTTTAGAAAATGCGCGGAATTCAAATTTTCAACAATTTTGAAAATCTAAGTTTAATAATGATTTCTATTTCTTACCACTGGGCTGATGGTGCAGGAAATAATTTTCGATTTCCTAAGCATTTTTAAACGCATTGTAAAATACGAAAAATTATCTTCACCCTGGACCCAAAACTCACCCGATCAAACCACAATAAAAAATAACAAACCCTCTAAACCCGTTCGCGGCACCTCCTCACTCATACAATCCCCCTCTATTAAAAACAGCTCAAATCCAAAACTCTCGATCGATCGCTCGGCCTTCTCCGAGAAAGCCGTAACTCCGAGAATCTAGTATAGAAGTCGTAGCGCGGCAATAAAACACAGACGAGGCAGGAGAAAAAGGCGGGAGTGGCTCGCGTAAAAATGGGACGCTCGGCTCACCTGGGGCCCCGCAGCTTCAGGAATCGAATCAACCTCTCGTGAAATTGCACCTAAGCAGAGGCAGAAACGAGGCTGCAGCAGCCGGCAGGAAAATGAAATCCGTCTTGCTTAAAGAGAGAGAGAGAGAGAGAAGGGGAAATTCATGTACGAAGAGTGAAAAATTATAGCTGGGACTGTAAGCTCTTTTTACTCTCTGGAAAAGTTAAAAGCTCGGACGTATACGTTTTCTGCAAGCTCGGTAAAGCTCGGCGGGGGGAATTGAAAATTCGAATGCTTATCGGATTGCGCCCGTTTTCGTTTAGCCAAGCTGACGCAGGAATTTCTGATGTTTTTATTTCTACGTGTTCTCGATGTTGGGATGTTCTCGGTGTGGGCGTGCGGGAATGTATGTAATGAGCGGCGTATTATTATGTTATATGTGTGTCTGAAAATTACTGCTTTCATTTTTATTGCATGATTACCTTAATGGAAACAAACGGCACGATGGCTGCTCGGCACTGTTTTTTTTCTCCAAGACCCGCCTGCAAATACTTCAAGATGCAAAAATAGAGCCGCTGCTATTTTTCCAATTACTTTGGAAAATGGACTGCTAGTCGCACGTTTGTCCTGTGTTGTTTATCTGAAAACAGATGCCTGCGGAATGCGCTGCTTACTAACTCGAGACCTATTTCTTTATTTAACGCTTCTTTGATTTCTCTAATCTTATCACTAACACACCTTTACTCAATAAGTCTCTAATTTTACTCTTATACAAAAAGACCATCCGCTAAAAAACAAGAAACCGTCGAACAAAACAATCTCCGACAAAAATCAATCGCACCGAGGCAAAAGCGACCAAAAGACACACATCACATGTCCCGGCGCAGTTATACGTTTCGCGGAGCCTTCGCGGACAGCTGCATTACCGCATTACTTTCAGCGGAATTCCTCGCGTCGCTCGCTTTCCGACCCAATTTTCTCCTCCCTATTGAATTTTCGTGTGTAATCGCGGCGTGCGCGTCCTGATATGCACACACACCCCGCTCTTTGTTCTCCGCGGCGAGGACGAAATTGAAGAACACACCGAACGCACAAACTAACCCCCGTGGCGGTATTTTTTTCGCATCCATACACATACACATACTCACACACACATACTCATACACACACACACACCTACATACATTCATACACACACAAAGACATACACAGATACACACGCACACGCGCGCACGTATACACACACACACACACTCATCCGGGCGCGCGGGAATTAAAACGCATGAACGCACTACACGCGGAGAAAAAAAAAGGATGGTATAGTTTTAAATAATATACAATCGAAAATTCAATGTCTCGCGGGCGCTCTGCTTTCAGGTTGACGCATCCGAACATCGTGCAGCTGCTGGAGACCTTCGAGGACAAGCACAAGGTCTACCTCGTCATGGAGCTGTGAGTATATAATAGCGGCGCTTTTTCTTTTTCATTCCGCTCTCTCGCGGCGCGTTTTACCTGCGGCCTTGGAAGGGATAAAGTTCGTTTAAAGTTGATTGCCGGTTTGTCGCCGGGGAAAAAAAGGAGATCTTTCGCCGCGGGTGGAGATCGATGAAAGTGCACGCGGCTCGCTAGGTATAGTGCTGCTGTATGTATATTTGAGGTGAAGAGGTATTTCATTTGACACGTTTGTGGATAAGCGTGTGATGCTGCTGAAAGGAGTTACTACTACTTCTGGACCATATCGTTTAGAGGCTTCAGAAAAAGGGTTGGAAAATGATGTAGAGCGTGGGGGGAAGTGTATGCTCGATTTTTAAGTTGACGGTTTTACTTGTTAAGGTAGTTTTTCGGTGCAGATGTACGGGGATATACGTTTTATTAGTTTTGCGTGTTATTTTTATGTTGGACAAATTAATTTTTATTGGTGTACGGGTAATACAATTGAGTGCTTATCAAAAATAAAATCGTTACACGCTGTTTCACGTGTTTCTAACTGGTCGTTTCGTGTACAAATAGTTTTCGAAAGATACTGCACGCGATATACCTTTACACACATTGTTTCATTAAAAATTTAAACGTTCTCCGATATGTTTGATGACTGTGTAACTTGCATTATATATTACTTTTTGAAACGATCAAGATTGATATCATTTAATGGACTTTATCTCTTCTGCTGGACGAAGTTAAATTTTATTAAAATTTTCCCGGAAGATGCGGCGTCAGATAATTTTTTAAGTATCACAAATCGATAAAATGCTCTTGTTTGATTTATTCCCAGAATCGCCAGTAATAGTACGCGCTTTAATTATAAAGTACTTACCGAATATGAAGGAATTGAATTCTGAGTAATTTTATTAAAGCAGTTAAGACAAACTTCGTTTACAAGATCTAAGAATTTAAGAAAGTTTATAATTAGTAACTGTTATATATCAAATAAAACAAAACTCTGAAATTAAATATCAAATTACATTAGATATTTTTGTTTCGTTTAATTACATCAAATTTATGACTTTCAAAATTATATAACGTAATAACCTTACCAAAAGTTGTATGTTGTTTACTCACTCGCAAGCCCGAAATTTAATCGTTATTCACTGAAACCACTAATGTACATATAAAATTTTGGTGAAAATTTCAAAATTTGATTCCAAGTTAATATTTACTTTAAATGGCCAGTGATTTATTCAGTCCGGGCACGTATATTTTACATTATGAAACGTAGTCGACGTGTCATTATGGGGCTTTATTCAATAGTGTATTTTTCATGGGCAAAAGGCAGCTATTAAATTTTAGATACCTATACATACAACTTTTAGTTAAATTATAAATTAAATCATAAATTTTTTTAATATTATCTCAAATTAAAGTAGATAGTAATTAACTTTCAAGAAATAACGTATTGTAGGAAAATTTCGTCACTGTTTTAAATCGGCACAGAAAAATAATCGATTAAATTTAAAAAAATCCTCTTTATTATTATATTTAGTGTACCTACAGAAATTTACAATATCATGTGTCGCTTATAGAACCTTTGGAAAATGAAAAAAAAAGAATTTCCAAGGACTTCTTATATACTCGCCGCGTAAGCTTCAATCCTTAATCATACTTTTTTAAGTGATACTGTACTTTCGCATTAAATCTCTTACACTTACCACAAAATGCGGTTCTAAAAATAATTATTTAATTGCCTAGTTTTAATTGAAATACGCGTGCACCGTCTAAAGAAATAGTAGCCAAAGTAATGTAATAAAATGCTACTAGTACTTAAAAAACTATTGCGAGCTGATTAGATAAATTGCTCTCTCAAAGAGAAAGTCATTTTTATTATTGTGATATTTCATTAGGTATATTTGAAAACTTTTTTAAGCATGACCTAACAATTATATAAAAACATGGATTTTTTGTTTTGTTAATTTTATGAAGTAAGAGAAAGTATACGTAAAAAGACAAGGCTTTTGGAATTATAGACATGATAATTAATTTAAAAAATCGTTAATACCAGGGCTCAATTTGTTCTTTAGGAAATTATAGATAATTTGACGCTTCATATATTTAGAAACGAACAATTACATTCTGAGTTTTATCTTTAAATATAACTACTCAAATATCCGTGAGGATCCCCTTGAAATTTCTTAAAGAACAGAATGGAGCCCCAGTGCGTTAAAATTGAACGAATAACAAAGAACATTACATTGTCTTATTTAAAATTTTCCTTTCATTAACGTTATCAACATATATTTTAAATTGCTTTAAAAAACATTTACGACTTTCCTAAAACTTTTTTCTTCCTATATACGTTTAATTATTCTTGCATTATAAAACTAATAAAATATAATTAAAAATATTCGTATTTTAAATCCGGAGTCTAAAAATCATTAGAATTCATCAAAAACTTAAATCCCAAAAATACCGCCGTCGCAAAGCTTCGTCTCTAAAAAAGCAAAACCAAACAAACATCGATTAAAATCCCCAAAATTAACCCGACAAACACAGCCCACACACCCAAATAATCCCAACCACCAAATTCCACAACCAACAGGGTAACGGGCGGCGAGCTCTTCGACCGCATCGTCGAAAAGGGCTCCTACACCGAGAAGGACGCCTCGGGCCTGATCAGGCAGGTCCTCGAGGCGGTCGACTACATGCACGAGCAGGGCGTCGTCCACAGGGACCTCAAGCCCGAAAATCTCCTCTACTACAGCCCCGACGAGGACAGCAAAATCATGATCAGCGACTTCGGCCTCTCCAAGATGGAGGACTCGGGCATCATGGCCACGGCCTGCGGCACTCCCGGCTACGTCGGTAATTAGCTCGCTCTTTCGTAGGTTATGTGTCTTCCTTCGAGCTGCTTTGATGCGACTTCTCGTTTACGAGGCTTTTTTGGATCGAGAGCGAGTGACGCTGGCGGTGATGAGGAGTAGAGTGGCTCTTTTGAGCTGCGTTTGGCGTGACGTTGATGGCGCGCAGGTGCGGAAAGGGTGGGAGTTGACGAGAGGAGAGGGATTTTTTTAAGGATTTTAATATTCGTGGGTTTAACTACAGGGAGAGAGTATTAAATTTTTTAGATTGAAATATTTCGTGAAGTTAATGTGGGTTCACGTCAATTTGATTATGCGGAGAAATCGGTCTGCTATTAATTACTATGATATCTATTAGCGAATGAACAGAATCGTATGCATGAGATTAAGTGACGACTAAAATTTAATCTAGAGGATTAATAAATATTTGCTATCTTATCTGGTAAACGTTTATAGTGTGTTACTAACAAATACACATAAATCATAAAAATTTATGCAAACAAAATGTACGGGATTAAAAATTATTATATTTCTAGCAAAAATTACTGTTTTTCTAGCAATTTGAGCTTAAAATTTAAATGATTAAGTTATATAAAAGAGAAAATAAATTTTTTCAATTTCGAATTCTCACAATCTTATTAAAAATTACAATGTTAATTTCTAATAATCCGTAAACTTCGACTCTTTCCATAACCGTAAAAAACATAGTAAAAAATTTAGGCTGACTTCTAGAAGTATTCAGTAGAGCCTTTTCCCCGCTCGGTAATTAAATTCGCCGTAAATTCAATTAATCTCCAAATGAAGAAATGCCAGGCCAAATCGACAATAAGCAGAGCAATTTTTTAATTAATTAGTCCCGCGCAATTTAGCCGCCCCGTTTTATGCAACATCCGCGAATAAAACAAATAATTCGAAATAAATGGAAATTTCACCTCCCGTCTTGGCCTCTCCGCTAAGGCCGCTCATATAGAAAAAGCTCGCCGCGCTCGATCGATTATAAATAAAACAATGTAAAATTAATTACAATCCCGTTCTCTCGCGCGTCTCGATTTGCATAATATTTGAAACTCAAACGCGCCCAGATGGAGACAAATTGAAATCCGGCCCAACAAATCATTCGAACGCCAGCAATAATGCTCCGGCATTCCGGATTAATTAGCTTCCCACGCACACGCAGCTCGTATACACGTTTTACGGCAAGCCGCGAATTTTCGCGCTCACGCAATCCAGCCGGGCGCGAGCATCAATATATTAATACAAAATTTCAATACTTCTGCTCTCTCGCTCTCGTGTCTCTCTTTCTCAAAAGGTTCTCTCTGGCGTTAATCAATTCAAGCCATTAGCATTGCTAAGCAGTCTTTTCGTTACGAGAAGATACATAAAAGAAAAAAGTATACGAATGTTCGTAGTAGTGTGTGTGTGTGCGTTTACGTGTGAGTATGTGTGTGTGTGTGTGTGTGTGTGTCTGTGCGTGCGTGCGTGCGTGCGTGCGTGCGTGCGTGCGTGCGTGCGTG
>JAPYZA010001270.1:0-21776 GCA_030522685.1 Eupelmus azureus | reverse complement strand
ATACCTGCATCTGCACGCGAATCTTTATGCTTCTATCACTGTGTGTACTTATATGGTTGAGATTGTTCCTTATTTTGTCTTCCCGATTAAACTTACTATATTGTATAATACAGTAAGCGCAAACGGGTCTTTCGTATGACTTTTACACAAAGGCTGCCACTTCGTGTTTCTTTTTTCCATTTTATTTTTATTTCTTGGCATGGTTGATTTAAAGATTTATTATTAAAAACGAAGACAAAAACGATTTGTTTCTTGTGGCAATTAATTTTTTGGTCATGTTACTTGCCTAATTCAACCGAATGAAACTAATCTAGATGAGATTTCTACAATACACATATACACATAAAGTTGTTTCGCCTATCATGCAATTTTAAATTGCTATTTCACTGACAGTTTTTCACATGCCAGCTGATAAATGCGAAGAAATACATTTATACATATCTAAAGTATCGAGATCCACAAAGCCATTAACGCTTTTTTAGATTTGTGAAACTCTATCAAAAAAAAATATTACAGAGACATCACTAACCACATAATAAACAATATTTAATAATGACTCACATAACCGAATAACGAAATAAAATTATTTGATGCCGCGTACATGTTCTTTGATCGGATAAAATGATTGCATATTTCTTCGGTTTAAATGCATAATTTAAAAAAAAGCCTTGCGAGATCTGTTCATTTTTTACAAATGATAAAAAAAGGACCTAAAAAACTCAATGATTCATATGGGAATATGGAAATGATTATTTGTGACTTAACTCCAAACCATCAAAACCCTTTCTGCACAATACTGTACGATTGTGGCTTGAGGTTTGTAACTAAATTGGTAACCCAAACTGAAAAAGAGCATGAAATGAAAGCCAATACAAAATTGGACTGCTCTTATGAAAAAGAGTTACGAAATACCCGTAAAAAAGTTAAAAACCATGTTTGATCAATGATTTGCATAGACCAATTATATGGTTGTCTAATAACAAATAGACTTATCCATCATGGTACTAGGTAATCAGGTAGCTATTGTAATAAACGCAAAAATGAATTATTTCGAGATTATCTCAAAAGAATTAGGAAGCATTTAAAAGTCCTCTGTGTTGCAATGAATCTTGCAAAGACTGGAATAACTGTAGTTGTTGTTCTGGTTTCAAATTAAATACCTATAATAGAAAAATTTATATTTTGCATTAATTGCTTTACTAATATTTATTATTGAATTTAGATATTGATTTTGTAAGTTAAAGCAAAAGTTAAAATAAAAATTAATCAAAAAAATAAATAAATAAATAAATAAAAAGTATCTCAAACCTGCTGTAAAAGTTTCTGAGGAGAAGCCGTATGAATGAAAGACGAAATGTATACGTTAACAAATGTTGCCATCAGATATTGACAATCAAATCTATCCATTATTCCACCATGACCAGGTATAACGTCTCCGAAATCCTAAACAAAATGTTTGTTTAATGAATAATCAATATATTTAATAATTATTATTTCGATTAAGGTAGTTCTCTAATTCGATTTAGTACATCAATATTTATATGTGCCTTTTCAAATTTTTGTTTATTATTTTCTTAACTTTATAATAGAAGCGTAAACATATCTATAAAAATTTTTTTTAATTATGCCGGCATCGATTAGGAAAATAATGATTTTCTATTTTTGGAAATAAATATCTTAATGAAAAAACTTAATTTCTATTAACAGCCACATAAAAATAGATAATTTCAATAATTATTTTCTTTAAACAAACTTTACAATGTGTATGACAAAAGATTGCAAATTTTTTTTTCAAATTTTAAGGAATATATAAGAGTTTTGTAATTTTTCAAACCCATTTTTTTTTTAAATTAGAGAACTACTTCAAATTTAATATTCATATACTAATGTAATATTAATATATTAATCACCTTAATTTTAAACGCCCTCTTGAAACCACTAGCAAAGAAGCCGCCAAATGGTCCTATTACAGAACTAAATACCGACAATGATAAGGAATGCAACATGAATGGATACATTGTGACGGTTGTCTTCCATTTAAACTAAAAAGAAAATATTATAAGTTACTTTTAATTTTTATATGAAACATTTACAAACAGTTGTTTTGCTTATTACCATATTTGGTATGACTTGCAAGAAGCTTGGCAAAGTATATTCTTCAGGTTTAAACAAATATGAAGGTTCACAATCCATTGTCATTCTACCTAGAGCTTCACTGTATTCAATGGGGCAAACAAAGTAGCGGTATTGACACATGGCGTACGACATCTGGAAAATAAAAATTCGTTTTAACTTCCCTATAAAATTTCAATAACAAAATTAACGTAAGTAATAGTTACAGTTATAGTAAATATTGTAACTACGAGTATCTACTATATGTTAATATATTTTAAAGTAACTGTAACAGCACTTTTGCAGACGATTTTATCATGGATGTCTTTTACATTCTGAGATTTTAACTTAAAAAGTTAATTTAAACGTTATTATAACAATTTTTTTAATTTCATACATTTATAAAAATATTTGAAGATATAGATTTATTTTAAGGAAGTTAGACCCCGAATTCAAGCGACAAATTTGATTAAAATTGTGAGTAAATGAAGATATTCAAATTTGAAACGTTCAAAATTTTCGTTACTAAAACTTGATTAAATTATCTGCACATGAAACTTATAAGCATTCTGAAGAAAAAAAACCTCATTTCAAGCACATTTTAATGAAATTTTTGGAATTCTTTTTTTATAGGCTTATGATGAGAATAATCAATTGTACTGGTCAAGAATAATAGTCAAAATTTGTCCTTTTGTATTTGTTACCCATATATAAATTTTTATATATTTTTAATGCAAAAGTTATTAGTTTTCAATGAGAAAATCAAGACTGAAAGAAATTTATTCATTTTTCTATAATTTAAAGTATATTATAAAACAAAAACTTCTAGATAGACTCGTGTAGTTTAAAGTTTCTTTAAAACATTAAATGTATTTAGTTTTTAGTAAAAGAGCAATTACAGATAAGAAAATTTATGTTCAAAAAATGATAAGTCTTAAAAGTTTAATGGTCAAATAAACTCAATGTAATGCGTCTAAAAATCTATATGTATATAATAAAACAATATTTTTGAAAAAAATAAAATTTATGTATTACTAACCATTAATCCAAGTACGACTGTCGAAAAACCACCACCAATGAAGCCTTCCCATGTTTTTTTAGGAGATAGTTTTATTAAAGGTGTTTTTCCAAAGAAGAATCCAAAAACGTATGCCATTACATCATTAATGACAATCATACTCACAGGTACAATAAACCTAGATAATAAATAAAAATTGTTAAATTATTAATTACTCAAAATGAGTAATTTTCAAATTTTACTTGTTTTAACTTACCAAATTAAACCTTCAAAAATATTTTGAATAATTAAATAACTTTGTGTCACAACTATTAGTAGAGCCACATGAGTCCATGCAAACAATGAAAATTGTTTCATATAATACTTTTTCACCAGTGAAAGTACAAACCAAACAAAACCAATTATATATAAACAAAATGATACAAATCTATGGTATGTTACAAGAAAACGTAGGTAGTCCTGTAAAAGAAAAAATAAATTATTTTTTTAATGTACTGAAATTTTTCAAGGTCAAACATTAGTAACAGATTTACAAATTTAAAAGCTCTTTAATTTTATTGATGCTAGAAGCCTTAGTGCTTGATAGGTGAAACCTCACAAATAGGAGTAATAGTATATGCAGTAAGAATAGCTATTGATTTTATGTCACATATTTAAAATAAACTTGTATTATCGGTAATTGGTAATTCTTTCTTTTGTATTCAATTTCAAACTACTAGAAACTTAAATAATAAAAGTTTCTTTTAATAGTATGGTTAATCTCACCGTTCTATTAATTACTACTGCAAAATAATCCATCAAATTTTCTCCATAGAAGAAGTAATTGGAAGTAATCAAAAAGTACCAAGATAAAGAACGAAACCAGGGCAGACCATGAATCCTATATACTGCATATCCAATATTGATGATTTCTTCAAAACATTTTACTTGAACAATTAAAACCTGCAAAAAAAATTTGTTGATGAAAATTGTACACAAATAGTTTAGTTAATGTTTTTTATAATTTATATTCATTTTCAACTAACTGTCACCATCAATGCCAAAGGTCCTCCATAAATAATAAGACAAAATCCTCCTATCATCAAGAAAGTGAAAATACCTCGAATTGTCCAATTTTTCCAGCTAAATATATAAAACATTATTAATAACATATTACTAATATAAAAATACCACTTATACAGAAATATAAAATACTTGTTTTACAATATCATTTAATTTTCCACTGATTAAAAAAATTTTAAATTAATAAATTAAAGAAATTAAAAAATCCATTTTAAGGACGACATTGCAATTATTATTTTATAATTACTATACCGAGGAGGCAAGCCGGCAAGTGCAGAATCAAGTAATTCTGGGGTATGGTCTGTTCCTTGTGGTAGAGATTTTGAAAGTTCATCAACGTCAAGTTTGTTGTCATCTTCAGATTCAATGTCTTCCTTCTGTTAAAAAAAATTAACTAAAATTAACTAATATTATTGAGAAGTGTTACTAGTTATTAATATTAAATATATAATACAAAATTTATACACTAATTAAATGTTTAAAAATATGAATTTATATTATTAAAATAAATGTTGGCATTTATTTTATCAAGTGTCAATTAAATGTTTTGCTGGTGACAAAGTATGCGTTCATTAAGCAAAAATTAGTTGGCAATATTTTTAAAGTAATTTATAAGTCTGATAAGAATTCCAAATAATCTATAATTATTAATTTTAGAAAAAAAAGAAGATTTATGATATCAATGCTTCAGGCAGCTTATAAATTTGATTTCACAACAAGGAAGCTGTACCTCCAAATATGTTAATTAAGTTTTTCATACTAAAAGTCATTTCTCTAGAACGAAAAAATTACGATGATTTAATGTTTAAGAGAATATTTTCTGACTAACTAGTGTTCAGACATGTGTGTTGTAGATAATGAAATAAAAATTCTTTATCTACTATTTCAGCTAGGCTGAAAATCTTTAAAAATGTTCTAATCATGCGATTAGAATCTGCAAGAGTTAGAGCACAAAGATTATAAACACTGGAGCTTTAAATAAATGAAAATAAAATTAAACATTCTTATTTACAGAAACATTGATTTACAGAAATATTAAAAATCAGTTACTGCACCGATGAGCAACACAATGAAGCGACAGAAATAAATGAACAAGAGTTCAAGTTAATAAAAATCAATAAGTAATTAAAGCAAGAGTCTAAACAGGCAAATAACGCGCTCGCTTAACAAAAGCGAACATGCCATTTAAATAAGTCAGAAAGCAACGTTTCCCAAGAGAGCACGGAATATATACGTGCAGGCCCGGACGTCATTGTTCTCGGGTGCACATCATGTCGGTCATACCGCGCATTCCACCCTACGACATCGTCGATCAGCAGCTTGGCGGCTGAGAGGAAATAAACATTGGCTCGCGCGCCTGAATTCCGTGCTCTCTCTCTCTTTCTAACTGTGCATATATAGGTATATACAGCCCGAGATGAACAGATGTTCTTTGCGCACGCTGCTGCGGGCAAATGTCACTTTTTCTCTCCTCCTCTCATTCTCCTATGCTCCTCTCTCGCATAATTAACAACAGGTGACTCGAGTCTTTTCGAGAGAGCTGATGCGCCGGTGCGTGATGGGGAGCTGACGGTGGGAGGGAGAAGGGGGGGCTTCGCAAAACTATATAAGTAGGTCAGAAAATTCGGGCTCTCGGGGGCATTTCCTAGAGAGAAAGCAATAATAAGAAAAGGCAGACTGGTATATTTACTTGGTCGTCGCTGACGTCCTTCGCGGCCGCCTCGGGCACTGTCCTCTTCCGCACCTCGGACATGCTGATCAGCTGCGTGTATGTACGCCCGCAGAGAGATAGAAACACAAGTCAAGCGCGATGTGTCTGTGTGTCGGAATGTTCCACCACTGACGATGACTTTCTGCTTGTTGGTTTTGTGACTTTTCGGTTAAAAGCTGATCGTGTAGAGCTCGGGTTCTACATGACGACGGCTGCGGAGAGAGGCGAGACGACGACGAGGAGGACGACACTTGACGGCTCACGCCGCGACTCGCGATGCTGCTGCTCTGCTGCAGAGAGAGCTGCGCGCGGGGTACGATAAATAAAAAAGAGCCAGCAGCAGCCGCCGCGCGCGCAGGTTAGAGCGAGAGGCGGGCGCGCGCGCGCGCGCAGTCTGCTTCGGCAGCCCTCGGCGAGTTTCGACCCACTTCGGTTAATCAATCGCGTATTTGTTTTTCTTTTTCGATTTTTTTGCACACTGCCACCCTCTTGGATGCTTAGCGGATGGGTTTGGAGGGAGAGGATGTGAGCTTGTTTGTGAATTGGATGGGATTAAGGTGGTCTTGTGGGTAATGCTGGCTCCTTTGATGCCGACGTGGCTGTGCTATGATAAAGAAAAGAATTAAGGTGGTCTTTTGTGTGAGAAATTTATTGTTGCGAGTTGGCGCGAAGGCGAAAGGAGATATGAATTGGAGATAAGGCCATTGGCTTTAAGGAGAATTATTATTAATGGTTTGGGTATTTATAGCCGGGGCGAAAACCGCGGCGAGATAATTGCGGCTAAGAGAAATGTCAGTTTTCGGACAGTAATGAGCGCGCAGTGGGTGTACTTATTCCGTTATTGTGGAACAATACTTTTTAGCGCTTTGATAAATTGTCAATTTGTCATGAACACAGATTGAATGAAACGCGCGCCGCAGCTCTCTAAATCTGATAATGTGAAACTCAATTCTTTGAGGTTCGTCTACAAAGGTGATGTTCAAACCTTACCTTTTAGAGTGAATCTGCACACTCACGGACATTCAGCTTATCCAACTACAGTCAACGATTTCTAAGAATATTATAAGGCATCCAAGCTGATTTAAATTCACTAAAAATAAATAAAATACTTTTTATTTTTAAAATAGTAAAATATGATTTTGATTAATATAAAGTTTCTATCCTACATTTGAATACTTTATAGATAAATTTACGTATATTCCGTAGTGGTAATTTCACCATTCCAGACGATTAAAAAATCACTGTAAACATCTATAAATTTATAAAATTAAACTAGAAGAAACAAGTTTCTATTTGCTTTTTGCAGAATTAAAATATACTTTTTCGTTTAAAAGTTATAGCAATTCAAAGTTAAGCAACAAAAATGTGCCAAAATTTGTGTGCGCCAAGCTCGTTTCTTCCAGTTTAATTTTATTTGTTAGAAAAATTTCTCAGCCTAAAGACTAAATAAAAAACATTTAAATAATAGCATTTATTTCAATAGTTCCTTAAAGTAAAACTAAAAATATCAATAACTTGAGTTTTTTAAAACGTGTTATTTTATATCGTTACATAAAATAACATAACTTCAAATTTGAACAAAATGTAACGATAATAATACAAATTTCAATTTTTTTTTTTTAATGATAGTGATGTGTACTGTATTCTACATGGTAAAGTAGGAGAAAAGAGTTAGTGACTGGTAAACCTGTACATGTCCATAACTTCAATGCCATCTAGTGTCAGCTATTCAGAAAGAAAAAAGTTAAATCGCAAGAAAACAGCTGTTCGGCCAGCTGATGTTCCCGTCGTCTTGACTTACTGAAAAGGATGCAATATATTTTCATTTTTCTAACTACTTAAAATTTACGATTGAATATTTTGAATTTTGAATAAGCGATTTCTTGAAAAAACTTACTAAGAATCAATCTAATTTATTATAAAAAAAGTAAATTATAAATGTTTAATTTGTTAATTGAATCGAAAATGAATTTTTCGATTCTAAAGTGAACGTTTATGTATTTTAAATAACTAAAATAGAAAACTTCTATAAAATTATTCATCGTTATGCAAATTACCTATTAAACATTATAAGTTATAGATTTTAATCACTAATTTAAAAAAAATGACTGAAAAATCAAGACTGGAAATTAATATTAGAAGGTTGATGGGACAATGTGAGCTGTTGGCAAAAGAAGATCAGATTATAGACTGGAAGCTTGAAATGGTAAGTTCAATAAAATAGATAATAAAATTTATCAAAGTAGTATTCTGAAAATTATTTTAATAAAACTTAAAAATTTATTTGCAGTACATTGAAGCATTACAAGATATGATTGAAAAGCTACAAACATCACCAGCGTAATATAAATTTTATCATTAAATTTTAAATAATTTAAAAGAAAATTTCATCAATTTTTTTTAAATTTTAAAACAGAAAACCATGCAGAGATATTATGGTCAAATATATAAGGAGAGTAGAATTCTTAAAGGGAGTATTAAATACAAAAAAATTATCAAACCCTGTTGAAAGAGTAGTCGCTGCTCAAATGTTGCCTGCTAATATTGTTCAACCAAGTGAATTAACGGATGGTCCCAGTTTACCCACTCAAATTCATCAAAAAACTACCGCAAAATACAATCAAGAAGTGCGAAATGAATTATTTAAAACAAATTCAAGTAAATATCAACTATTAATTCATGTGTCTTATTACATTCTAGCGAATATAAATTTAAATAATCTTTTGATATTTATTTTAATTAGCAAGTTCAAATGATGGGATGAGGCAAAGGCTTCTTAATTCAAATGGCCAAGATGAAGATATTGAAGCTCTTTTACAATATAATCGTAACATGCAAGAGAAAATAGCTGAAAATATGCTTCTTATGACAAGGAGTATGAAAGAACACGCTTTGACTGCAAATGCTATTATAAAAAAAGATGTATCTACTTTAGAGAAATCAGATAAGATGACAGAGCACAATAAAACTAAATTAAAAAGCGAATCTTTAAAATTAGAAGAACATACTAAATCTACTTGGAGGTGCTGGCTATGGGTGATGCTTGCATTTGTAATAGTTGTATTCCTTAGTAAGCATAAAAAGCTTTATTTTTTTAAATATAAATACTTAATTAAAGAATATATTTAATGATATATTATTATTTTTCTTTCAGATATGATACTTTTTATGAGAGTGGCAAAAAAGAAATATTAATATATAAATTTAATAAAATATTTTTGTACAAAGAAATAAAAATATAAATATGTTAATAAAATAATTTTTATCTCTATTTAAAAAAAAAAAAAAATTATTTTATATTATACATAGAATAGCTTAGTGCCTATAAGTCATGAAAAGTCACATGTTGGCATACCACATACTGTAGTATCTGACTGTTACTATTATGATTATAAGTCAGTAAATACAATGGCTGCCACAGTGAATACACCAGGACGTCCTGCTCCTCCAAAACCAGTTTCTAAACCTGGTAAATTTTGTACATTATTTTAATTGTATTATGTTTTTATAAGCATTGTTGATTTGCATGTAAATAAAAGTAAAAAATTTAATACTGTATGAAATTTTTTTATCATAATTAATTACCCTTTTATTCTACTTATTAAATAATTAAAAACTAATATTAATTAATGAAAATCTTACATTTTCATACAATTTTGTATTGTTAAATAATTTGTTTTATAATATAACAAATTTACTTATTATAACTTTTTACATGTGTTTATGTAAAGGAACTTTGTATGAGTCATTAATATTTTCGATAAATAACAAGACTAAAAATAAAAATGAAGTATGATTAGATGAAGATTGTGGTCAAAACTTAACTTTAGTGTACTAACATAACATGTTTTTCACTTCAAGGCAAAGTAAAAGTTGTAAGAGCATTATACAAATATACAGCAGAGCATGTAAGTATAATACACAACTGATGTTTTTTTATAAATATTACTTAATACTTAATTTTATTTACAAAAATGAATTTTTTTTACAGAATGATGAATTATCTTTTGAAGAAGGTGACCTACTTTATGTGTACGACAGTGGACAATCCAGTGTTAGCAATCGTTTACAAGCTCGATGTAGTAATCGAAAAGGATGGATACCTGCTAATTATGGTAGCATATTTGCTTATATAATGTTAACTGTTATCTTGTATTCTTTTTAAAATTTCTTTCTACAAAAATTAAATTTGCTTTTAAATCTATTAGTTGAAGAACAAGTGGAAGAAATTGTTTTACCATTGCACGAAGCTGCAAGACGAGGGAACATTTCCTTTTTACGCGAATGTTTAAATGGTGGAGTATCAGGAACTGGATTAGATTCTGCAGGAAATACACCTTTATACTGGGCTGCAAGAGCAGGACATGAAGACTGTGTCAAATTGTTACTAGACTTACCAAATCCTGCTGTGAATGCTCAGGTAAAAATAAAGTTAAAGTATTTAATTTTTTTCAAGTTGTAATACTATTTGAATTTTGTAAAATGCGTATTTCTTATTATTTTATAAATATATATTTAAATAAGGCCCAAATAAATAACTCAAGATATTATTTTTTATCAGAATAAAATGGGCGATACTCCTTTACATGTAGCTGCAAGTCATGGCCACTTAACTGTTGTAAATCTTTTACTAGAAGCAGGTAGCAATACAACTTTAAAAAATAATGCAGATTCTACTGCCGAAGATTTAGCTTGTGATTCAATAATTAAAAATGCAATCCAAATGAGCCAAAATCATTATAGTTCAACTGCTGTACACAATTACAATGAAGAAGACTATAATGACGAAAGTGACTGAAATCCTTTTTTTTTGTTAAAAGATAAATTTATATTTGTTTATTGCTATTTTATAAATAGAGTATTTATTTATTACTAGTATTAAGCAAATAGATTTTACATAATACATTAAATCACAGTTAATATCCAGCCTTCCTTTGCATTTACAACTTTTTACTGCTAAACCATCTATTAAAATCAAGTCTTAATAATAATTGTGCCAAATGTTCTCCACTAGGCTGAGAACGAACTCTATTCAATGTTTTTGTCAGCCAACTCATCAGACCATCCAATACATCATTTAATGACTTCAATTCAAGTTTCTCAGTCTCAAGCAAATTTTCTATTTCCCAAACAGAAGCATTGCGTATGAAGTCATCACATAAACGTAAAAGTAGCCTTATTAATTTATTCACCTAAGAATGAAAACATACATAATTAATAAAATGAATAAAAAAAGAAAAAGTAAATAATTTAAAATTTACTGGATTTCTTTTATCTGTTCTTTCAGCACTTAATAAAAAAGTTCGGGACATGACATTGTCTAAAAATACTGCATGTGCCTTTTGTACATCTTCGAAATTTCGAGTATTTTTCATACTGTTTTCCATTATTGTATATTGACTTTCTATTACATCTACTTGTAGATAATATTGTAAATTGTCAACAATGAAGATGAGATTATTGCGCAACTGTATTACATCTATATCCCTAAAAATTAATATTTGTGATTAATTTTGTATTGTCAAGCAAATATAACTGGCTGGTGTTAATCATGTACTTAAGCATTAAATAAATTATTTTTTAAACTAATAAGAATATATAATTATTTTATTAGACTTATGAAGAATATGAAATTTACAACTTACACATTTTTAGAGTTCATATGATCTCTCCAAAGATTCCATAAGCTAATTTGTGTTTTTTTGACACGCAATAAAAACCTAAAAAGAGTATTGTAATTTCCAAGAGTTGATGGATTAAAAAGTAAATGTAATGGCCATGTAACTTTATATTTTAAAATAATTAATCCCCATCCTCTTTTATCTACAAAAAGATAAAAATTAATAAAATGCTTGTATTTTCTGTATTACTTTAAATTTTTCATAATTATATTTATACCTATAGGATCTTTTCTCTCTTTTTCTGAAAATTCTGTACTGCCAGCAGTACTTTGCGCCTTTATTTGAGAAACAGCTTCGTCTTTATTAGGAGAAAGAGTAGGGACAACAAAAGTAAAACTTTCCGAAGCAGTTTCATCTGTAGCTTGAGTTCGTGTCAGTGCTTTTTGAAAAGCTAAATTTATATCACGAGATGTATGGCTTGTTGGGGTTTTATCAAGAATATGCGTTGCTAATCTGATAAATTCAAGGTATGTGTCGCCGCGTCCCATCAAATAAAAATCCTTAATAAGTTTCAGACGATAAACCAGTTGTGCCTCTTCAACAGCGACATGCCAGAGATGCTGAGTAACGCATCTCTTTAATTCATCAACCATCCTTTCAAATTCAATAAGAGCAAATGATGGTTTTGCTTGCAAACTTCTAAGTTTTTCAAAATACTCATACTCCTTTTCACCCCAAATCAAATTTTCTGCATTTTTAGTCATCATTTTTAAATCTTTCTTTTGGCGTGGATCATTGCCAAACATAATGATTGTTTGTCCAATAGTCAAAATTTCCATTGCTAATGATGGTCTAATATAATAAGGCAATATATCAAGATTAATATCATAATCCCACATTTGATTGAAAAATTCTTTTCCATCTTTCTCTAATTCTGTTTCTTTGTCTTTCTCTTTATCTACCTCTTTATCCCTTTCTTCACCTATCATCATTTCATTAGTTTTTTCAGTCTTTTGAATGAAAAATTCTTTATATACATCTTCAAGATGTCCATACAGAAGCCAACTTGTTAAATGTTTATAAAAAACAACATGTACACAATGAGTCATTCTGCAATAAAAAGAAGAATTAGTATCATTTAATTCTACCAATTTATAAATCAGTTTACTACTTAAAATAGATACTTGTCAAGTGCCTGTTTTATTTGTGGAACACCAGTATGAACATAACGATGTAAACATTGCAGTATTTTACAGCCATGTAAATTTTGAGATTCAATCTAAAAAAATAACATTAAGAAGTAAGTACATATAAAATGTTTTTATGAAAAATAAACAGTTACTAAAATTTTGGTAAAATTAGTAAGAAATTTAATATTATTTTGAATATTTAAAAATTTCTAAAATATATATTATTAATTTTTAATATAGTAGAATTAAAAAAGTCAATAAAAATATTACTGTCTATTTGCATTAAATAATTTCTTAAATATAATATTACTTACTTCTTTAATGATTGAATTAAGAACTGAAAACAAAGCTAAATACTTTTGTACTTTGCAAAGTATCATGGATACAGGAGTATACCCATCATTTAAAACAATTCTTTCCATATCTACAATATCTTCTCTAAAAGGTTCTAAAGCTTTATCCATTCCATCGCAAAGTGCTGCTAGATACAAACCTTTGTTTGTTAATTCTGATTCTGCAATTAAAAACAAAAATAATACTTTTAGTACTGAACAAAAAACTTTCATAACTGTCATGAGAGTACTTGAAGAATATTTTTTCTATCTCTTCGCATATGCTATGACAGCAATTGAGTCAGCTTTGGAAGTACACCATAATTTATAATTTTGCAAAAAGAACAATTTTGTATATAACTTTCTGATTACTCCATAATGGCAGTGAAAATACAGACATTACCTTTGACAGAACTGTTGTTTTTTATGAATTTTCTTATAATATTGCATTCTTTGACAATTCCTAATATTTTATTTATTAAAACTCGTTCTCCAGGATGAATATAGTTATCGAGTCTTGATGGCTAGAATGAAAAATAAATCATTAAATAATATCTTATTAATTTTTAAACAATAAATGTTTATCAGTGGAATTTAGCAGGTTTTTACGTCTGTCTCGATAATTTCAACAATACTAGTGGAACAGCCCCACAAAGATAACAGGATTTCATGTAGCATTTTATAGTTGCTCTTGCATTTTTACTTGTTTTAAATAAACCGAAGTTTTTGTATACAAAGACAAACTGATAAATTTGAGGTTATTTTTTAGGCGGGTGAATGTAAATCAACAAAGGTAGCGCTACTGTGCCACAGTTTACAGTTAAGGTTCATTCACATGAAGCGAAACTATTCGTGCCGGTCAATTAATCCATTTAAACCAGGAGATTTAAACTATGAAAAATAAAGTTATAACTCTTAAAAAATATAAAACTTTAATATCTAGGATTAGAATAGTATTTAAAACAGGTAAATAAAAACATGACATTAGTTGGCACAGCCATTGTTTTATTAGCAAACTTATAAATTTTTCTAAACTTATAAACAATAAAAATATAGTACAAGCCCTACCAAAAGTAGTGCATAATAACATTTTGTCGATACTTTCGTCATTTTTATAACTAACTTAATTTATTTGAATAACTTATAAATAATTTAGTTTTTTACAAGAATTAATTGATCACAAAATTTTGTTCATCACTGCAGACAAATCTATTTATCTTTTTACTGGTTGGTGAATTGGCCTCTTTAATGATGTGTTACTAAACTTCATTTTTAATTTTGCCTCTCGTTTCTGTAATGCTTCTTGTCGTTTTCTCTCTATTTCTTCAGGTGTAGACTGTGAAGTTTCACTACCACTCAATTTATTTACACTTGATTCTTGACTGTTATTACTTACATTTGACTTACTAATAGATGAGCTAGAATGTGCTCTCCGCCAACCTTTACTTTCTACTGACAATCTTGAGGATGAAGAATCTGGTTTGGAATTTTGACGAATAAAATTTTCATTCTGTGATTTTTGTTGCATAGAATTTATATTTAAATTCGAATTGCTTCTAATATAATGATTGCCAAATTTATTAGAATTATTTTGTTCTAAGAAATTTGAATCTGAAAAACTTTTTGCTTTAAATATCCTTGCCTCAGTGTTTTTGTCATTACTATTACTAAAACTCATTTGAGTTTGTGAATTGTAACCTGAACTATAGTTACTACTTTTTACACTATCCTTATTCAAATAACCAAAATTAGCCGTAGAATTCATAACTTTATTTTGAACTTGAGCATTTGTATTTTGAGGATATTTTACATAGTTAATACTATTTGTTGACGTTGTGACTTTCTTTTGTGCTGTAGAAACTGTATTTTTTGATGGAAAAAATTTATTTTGTACTGTGCAACTTTTTGATGTTATTGTTGAAGTGACAGCAGTAGATGTTGATTTTGTATTTGGCTTACTGTAAGATTTCATTGTACTTTTGCAAAGATCTTTTTCATCGATTCCAAAAAATATTTCGTCGAAGGAATCATCAGGAATTTCAAGGGATGCAGACTCTCCTTTGCTTGCAGATGAATTTTTACTAGATGTCCCACTGACTTTTTCATTATTATTTGAAGATGGCTCAGTTTTTCCTGCACTTGAATTCGGCGATTTGTACTGTTTTTCATTTTGTATTCCAAGTACTTGAGCCTCTACTTGCTGACTACAAAGAACTAGCATATCTTCAATTGAGTCGTCTATTAGTTGATTATTACTGACTTTATCAATAATTTTATTCTGTCCTGGTGATTCATCTGTATTAGCCGAGACCTGCAGCTTAATATCAGAGTCATCTGAAGGCTGACTATCAATTTTAACATCTATCTGATCATTTTCCCTGCTATCAGTCTTTTCATGATCTTCAACATTTTTTTCACCAAGTTTTGCTTTCAATGCAATGGCTTTTAGTTCTGCCATAAAGCCCTCTACAGTTTCTTGTTGCTCTTCATGAATGAGTTTTTTCTTCAATGGTTTATAAAGTAAGGGAGAATTGGAATTTCTCTTTTTGGGTAATAAACTTCGTTTTGGAGTCTTGCTTATATCCATGGAAACAGGAGTCTTAACATCTTCTTCTTTGGCAATTCTTTGATAATCCCATCCTACTTCGTTTGGTGGATTTTGCGTAAGAGGTTCTATTGGACTTTCATTATATATTAACTCCGGAGAATCGGAGGAGTCTATTTTATTACTTCTACTTTGTATAGGTGTGCTGTGACCAGTGTATTGATTTTTTGACCTAGGTGTTGAAAATTTGTTTGTTTTTACTTCGTCAGATGACGATGTGCCAAATTCTGCAAATTCAAATGTCAAATGTCAAAAAGCTTATTATCAATTGACAAAGCAAAGCATACTCATGAATTTCTGCTTGTATTAAGAATTTCAACAAAGTTGTACAAAATCACAATATTGATTACCAACTTTAGTTATTTAAGAACATTACACAGGTGAAAAAATATTTGTAATTGTAAAATAAAGTTAAAAGAATCGTTGTCATATTGAGCACAAAGGGATAAAAACAAATCAATTTCTTACCTTCATCATCGAATAATACTGGTGAATTTTTCAGGCATTTTTTTGCCTCCGTCAATTTTCTGTTCATTTTTATGCCTTATTTGTTAATTTGTTACTTATATTTTATTTTACTTAGACGTTGAGGTTACAGAAACAGAAAAACAATGGTACGATACAGCAAATGTACCGTACCGTATATACATATCCACCTTTGCAAATCGCACCATTACAGTTTGCAGCTAGAAAATCCCGCTTTATCTTTTACAAAAGTGCTGACATCTGCATATATAATAACACTGATTGATATTATTAATGTTCAGATTAAACTTAAGACAAGTAATAATAATAGCGTTGATAAATTAAATAGTTCTTTTAATTTGGTCAATATTTCGAAAAAGTATTTCTATAAGTAACCTAATGAAAGATTGTCGTTTTTGGTTTTAATTTTGAAAAATACCGTTATACTCAATCGGTATATAAGTTCGGTTATATTAATAAAGATTTTTTGAAAAAAATAAAATTTTTAATTTATTTATTAGGAGTTATGGAATAGTTGAAAACAATTATTCTTAATTTTTTTCAATTCATCAAGTTTATTTTAATTTTTTTAATTCATATAAACATATATACATCGACGATTACATACGCATGTTTTTGTTTCGGTCAGTAAAATAGAGTGGCATTTTCGAAGAGAACCACGCGGTCGACTGCGTCAGTATTGTGCGAGTCTGTGACACGAGTTATTTGTTGATACAAATTCTCGTGTTAAAAACTCTTGTATTTAGTGAATGAATGTATTTTACGATTAATACATTTATTATTGGCATCACACTTTTTTCATTTAATTCAACATGATAGCTTTGGACACATCTGCGAAAATTAAAAAATCACCGAAAAAATCTTTGGGTTGGTTAAATATAAAAATTGTTTCGTATATTAAATTTCATTTATTTTATTTACAGTTGAAAATAAAACAATTTCGTAACAGTTTTAGATTATATTAATTTTTATTAATACTTATTATATACAATTTGTATAATAATTTATTAAACATAACCTTTAATTTTTACAGTACAAGTACCAGTAGTTAAAGAAATGCAGCAAAGTGATTCCGAAGAACTAGAAGATTCAGATGCGGAAGAAGCTGGAACAGATAGTCCTAACGAAGAAATGGAAAACCGAAATGATATAGACAACGATGAGCAAACAAGCTCTGGTGCTGAAGGAGACAAATCTGATGCTTCTGACGACAATGATGAGTCAAATGATACCATTGATAAATCCAAGGGTAACCCTGGCTGGGCTGATGCCATAAGAAAAATTTTAAATACAAAAAAGCCAAAAAGGAAAAAATCTATTGTTTTGTCAAAAGCTAAAAAATTAAATGAAGTAGTACCAAAGCCAAAAGAAATACCTGTACCTTTCGAAGTCGAAGGTGAAGATGGTGAAATAAAAAAAGAAACTATAAAAGTTGAAGATAGCGTAGTTGATCAAATTAAAAATGACAGTGAACACAAAAAACAACGAAGGAAAGAATCTCTTGGAATAAGAGTAAAACCATCAGTTCTAGATAGAGAACGTGAAAGACGTTTACAAAAAATTGCCACAAAGTAATACTAAATATACCTTAATTAAATTAAAATTTAATTTGCAACATATCATATTAAAATATTTGATTATTGTTTTTAGTGGAGTTGTTCAACTATTCAATGCAGTAAGGCAACAGCAAAAAGAAATTGAAGAAAAATTAGATGAGGCTGGACCATTAGAGAGGAAACGAGAAAAAGCTTTGAAAAATATTGACAGGAATGCATTTTTGGATGTTTTGATGGGTGGTACCAATAAATTAGCAGTAGAAGATAATTCAAATGAATTAAAAAAGGAAGAAAAAGATGATAATAGTAAAAATGTAAGCAATATTCTTTAAGTTTTGTTTTTGAAACTCTGAATAAGCATAATAGAATAATGCAGTATAAAAGTTAAAATATGAATTTGTGGTCTATTTCACACATTATGAGATGTCTATTTTAATAAATTGTAAAATTAACACTTTATGTGGTGTTAAATAGACTATAGATTCATACCTTATCTTTTAGAAAATATATTTTAATCTTTTTATTTATAGATTTTGTATATTGAAGATATTATTAAAAATATTTGAATAATGAATTTTAATTTATTTCTTTTAGGATAATAAAGTTTGGAGTGTTCTAAGGGATGATTTTGTGATGGGAGCAAAATTAAAAGACTGGAACAAGCATGATACTGATGATGAAGATTCATCAGCTCCAGAAGGAATGGATAGTGATTAATTCATAAAAATAAAAATTTAATTGTACAAGTTGGTAAGTTTTAAGCTATTGTTGAGAAAGGAAAAAAATCAGTTTTTATCAGCTTACTTTACCAGTTGATAAAAACATTGTATATAAATATTATTTCAAATAAAATTTAATATTTATTTTAATAAAACAAAGGAATATGAGATCATTACTTTTACATTTTATTCCACATATTAACAATTAATCCAGATTTGGCTTATGGCTAACATTAATAGTGCACATAATGATTATGCTTACACAAATAGTATTTGATTTTAATATACATACAAATGCTACAATACATTTGTGCCATAGATACTTTTGTTATTATCTTTGAGCTTTTATGCCAGTTACACATATAATGCTTCTGTTCGTTGGATGACGTTACGTGTACCTTTCAAAAGCATTTTATTGCAATCCCATTACGTTACTATTTATCTTTAGTAAAAATAATGGAGACCTTTTGAATGTCATTTTGCTTTGTTAATATTAATAGATTCAAGAGATTAAAAAAATAAGCTAAAATATGGGGTCCAGTCATTGCAACAGGTTTTAAAAACTGTCTTTGTCTGGACGGACCGTTCTAATATATCTGCGCTGATTTATTTCGTTGATTTCTATAACGATTTTATTTTTTTGGTATAAAGTAAGAACTGCGAGAATTTCCTAATTGGTCATTTTGACTATATACACACTCAGAAATAAAAGTCGTAAAAGTTGTAATCATAAAAAAATAACGCTCAACATAGAACACACATTCACTTTGCTCCGAGAAATCATCAACCTAAGTATATAGAGTTTTGACTTCGTAAAATTATTTCGATTAAAAGCTAATTTACATATACATTCGTCACTTATCAAATACTTGTAACTTCGTTAAGTGCTGCACTTTATATATCTATAAATATGCATATACACAAAACTTTATCATTCGACAGGTGTGAACTCTCGATCGTAGATCTTTGTTAGTTAGCACCATATACATACAGTCTTGAAAGATTCGCTTAGACCCTGCTCTCGCGAATGTCAGCGAGGGCCTTAAAATTGCTGGGATCATCGTTGACCTCGTCGCACTCAGCGCCGGAACGACTGTCGACTCTGCCCTGCTCGTCGGGAGCATACCGCACATCCAGATCGCTGAGATTCCAGTTTATCTGCTCGAAAGATATCCTACTTTCTCGAGGCATTCTCACTGGCTGTTCGTTGTCAAGACTCACTGCCTCCACCGCCGACTCGGACCTTCGTCTCGATCTAATGAAGATTGGATTATTCGTTCTTAAATGGTCGTCTGGATCATCGATGGTCCTTCGTGAATCGCTTCGGGCGCTGTTTCGTGAGTTCATGGCGTCGTTCTGTGACCTCGAGCTCTCATCCCAGGACTGGGCGTATCGATTGTTCAGGATGTTTTCTGTTGAGATAAGTTTAAAATAAATTAGCGACGAAAACTTATTGTATAATAGTCTTTAGAGCTTCAAATTTTATTAAAATTTGTTTCTACTTTATTGTTATAAATACTTCAAGCTTTGCTTAATTATTGTATTCTAATGAAAAGAGCATTTTGAAAAATCCTTAATGGCTATTTGAATGATTCGAAGCATATCACTACCAATAAATTAAAAAAGCTGCAAATCATAGCATAAGATGATCCATACCCGAGGTCGCAGCAGCCGGCGTCTCTTCGGCATTAGGCCTCGGCTCTCTCCTCCTCTGGGACTCGTCCTCCTCGTCACGGTTGTTATACCCGCACGAGGTTCTGCGCGTCCTCGCAACATTAACAAGCACGCTATTATTCGTCGAAGTAGCGCTACGTCTGCGCTGACTCCTGCAGGTGCCAGCCAGCTCGTTATCACAGTCCAGGTAGTAGCTGTTAAGGGGGTTGCCGATCAGCTGGGGGTTGCGCCTGCTGCGCGGTAGGCTCTGACTCGAGTAGCTCGCCGTCGCTGCTGCTGCGCTCGAGCTGTAGGGATAGGCCAGTCCGTTGATCGGATTGCTGATTATGTGCGGGCAGTTTTCTAGACTGCGCATCTCGATCTCCTCCTTATTGCTGTCGTGCTCGCGCGACGCGTACTCCTGCATCTCGATCTCGAACGGGAGGTTTGCGAATCTGGAATTTAAAGGTGTTATGTAGCGCTATGATTTTGCACTTTTGCGGTGTGCTTGAGGTGATGTGTATTATCTACCAGTAAGAGTAAGAAACTTAGTGTTTCATGTATGGAGGAGATGAGCTACTGTCCTTTATAATTTTTCGTTTTCAATTTACAAAATATAACTTTTTAAGTAAGTGAACGACTACCGCTATAAGATATTATTGTCTAGATCAAAAGTTGACATGAAAATAATATTGACCACCATACAGTATAAGTCACTAATTATTAAAAATAATTATATTCAGTTAAATAATCATGTGCAAGGTGGATAGATCCGTGAATTTTATCGAAATGTATTTACTACTGTTATTATTACTGTTTTTAATGCATAAAAACTCATATTTTTGATACTTTGAAGATAACTATTGGAAATATCAAATATTATTGCTTATCATTAGGTATAGTTATATGAAATAATATATTTCGCAAGAAGTGCGCAAAACAGGTAATTTACACCCAAATGAAGGTTCAAATCACCTTGATATAAATAAGAGTTAGTAAGAAATTAGCATAATTTTTAAAATGCCAAAGAAGTCTACAAAAAAGAAGTAAATATAGCTACATTTACAAGAAAAACTAAAATAATCTAAATTATAAACTGCAATCATTACCTGTGTAACAAAATATCGGAATACGACGGCGGCATGTCGCCAACCTCATCTTTTCCATAGATACTCTCATAGGTGGGCGGCGGGAAGCATCCAAGTGATCCCATGCTGTCTTTACTGGGCGTCTCCGCGTCCATCTCTATTATACTGCCTTGGCTGTTTTGGAGCTGATGCCGGGCCGCGCCACCAGCTGTATTTCTTTGGGCTCGCATCACGCTCTCGCCGAGCTCCACTAAATCCAGGCCTAAAGCAAAGCAAAGTGGAGCATTGAATTTTCGCGTGTGTACCGCGCATAGCTGTATTATTGACTATCGACTCGAATAAACTTTAGGGCTTTCCAGCTGCGGGCTAATATTTTTAGTTAAAAAGGATCTGAGCCTGCCTATGCTGTTGCGAACTTTTATTCTACATCTAAAAATGTGTCTTTACTAACTTTTTCATTGCCAATACCATTAAAAATGTTACTTATACCTTACTTAATTTTTAGAAGCGACCGTTAGAATTTTAAGTTATACTTGCACGAGCTCTTTTGAATATTACATTCAATTTACTGCCGTCTTTCTCAAACGCAGTGATTTTTTTATTTGGGCGTAAGCTTCGAATCG